>SNQJ01S0073962.1:2226-37491 GCA_010110895.2 Picea sitchensis | reverse complement strand
AGTGAAAATGGATAAAAAAAAAAATTATTTATTTAAAACATTAAACAATATAATAAGGTTTTCTATATTTGTTTGTGTATTAAACCTATGACATTTACACTACTCTAAAGAAGATAAACCCTTCCATCAGTAAACATTTTAAAAATAACTTAAATAACTCTTAATTATAAATTCAAAAATTTATTAAAATAAAAAATATATATATTAAATATTATCTATATAATTATATATTATTTATGAAAGTTTCTCTTAATGTTTAAACTAATTAGGTTTTAGTGGACATTAATCATCATCATATTATTAAATATTATTCAAATAATTATTAATTACCGTGTCATTAACTAATATGTAAATATGAGGACTCTGGTTGCAGAATCTTGCATGCCGTCATGCTGTCATTTAACTGGAGGACTGTCGATGCCTTGTCTTGTCGGCGTGCTCTTTCATAGGGCAGCCTTTCGAAAGGTTGGCGATAACTAAATTTAAGACAAAATGAATTTTGACAAAATGTATTTTGGGTTGGTGTCATTTAATTTAGTTACAGGTACGTTCGATTTGATGGATATTAAGTATGTGTATTTATGGATTTGCGTGTAAGTATGTGTATTTACCGAAAATCTACGGTAATCCCAGTTCGGCCCCCACAACCCCAGCAATGCAAGCTCTGCTCTTCCGATTTGCATATGCTCTACTGCGATTACATTCAGAAAGGTCTCTTATGCCACATGCCCTTCGCCGATCAGCACTTCGTTTCCGTGGTGGAGATTCTGAAGAAAAGCCTCTCCGAAGCCCTCGTTTGCTTCTACCCACTGGCAGGAAGGCTGCTCACTTCATCGGATGGCGTTGTGTATATCGACTGTAACGATTCCGGCGTGGATTTGATTGAAGCATCGGAGTCAGATGTCGGCATTCAAGAAATAATGGAGGCAGAAGTCGGCCCGGTCGTTCGTCAATTGTTTTCTCTCGATGGCGCTATCAATATTAACGGTCATTTTCTCCCTTTGCTGGTGGTCCAGGTGAGTTCATGCTCTTCTAAATCCTAAACCCCTTATGTCGAGTTTTAATTGTATTACTCGCTTTTTATGTGGAGTTCAATGGAAAATTCTAAATTTATTTTGACAAGGAAACAGACTCACTGTTTTTCTGTTTCCGTTTATGTTTCTCATCCTTGCTTTCTAATTTGGATTATGATCAGGTAACGAAGCTGAGAGATGGAGTCTCGATAGGCTTCACAGTCAACCATGCGGTTGTGGACGGGACTTCACTCTGGCATTTCATAAATTCATGGGCGGATCTATGTAGAGTAGCAACCACCTTCCGAGATTTTCAATCTGAGATATCTGAAAGAATTTTTCATCTTCTTCAACCAACTTTCTGGTCCAATTCCGCCGGAATTCGGCGCCAGAAACAATCTCACAGGATTCGATGTAACTAGGAACCGCCTCACTGGAACAATATCTTCGACACTTTGCTCTTCTGGCCAGGTGGAGCTTCTAGTGATGATGAAAAATTTGTTCGAAGGGGAAATTTCTGCGGAGATTGGGAACTATCGGAGCTTGAGGCGATTGAGATTTGACCACAACCATTTGACTGGTGTTCGAATCTTCAGATTGATTATCTGGAAATGAAGGATAACAATCTGCAAGGTGAAATACCCTCAAGCTTAAGGAAGAGAAAAAATTTGAACTCCATTGACATGTCCATAAATAGACTGAGCGATACTATTCCTCCAAAACTGGGGCAACTCTATAATCCCTAGAAACTCAATCTATCTTCCAACAAATTGACGGGTCTGCTGCATCCAGAACTTGGTAAATGTCATATTTTGTATTCAGTGGACTTGGCTTTCAACTCACTAGTCCTCTGCCCATCATCTTCTTCAATATTAATTCCATGCAGAGCATAGAGACGGTGGAGATATGAGGCGGTGGGAAATCAGATCATATCGGATATGGAAAGTATTTAATACTTCATTGACAATATGATAGGGGTTGTTTCGAAGGAGGGATAATTGGACAAAGATAGGTTGTTTTCCAAAACCTGCGAATTAGTGAACAGGTTTTGGTAAGCTCTTTCTAAAGATTCCTTTGTCAAAGTACTGGAGATGGAGGAAAATGGTGGTTTTGCAAAAGTCAACCTGTTGACATGTATTTTACAAAATCTAACACCAAGAAATGCCTTCTGCATAATTAAGTAAGTGAATAGTAAAAACAATGTTCTATGTACTTTCAATTTTATCTAACAAGTGTGATGTAGAAGAAGTACTTCCTTGAAGACATTCTTAGATCCTTTTGAACTTTGAACCTTACTTTCCTTCCTTTCTACATGCTCGAAACTTGTAGCTTAGCAATATCCATCTTTTATAGAATATAAGATTTAAATCTCTTCATAAGACAAGGTTGTGTCACAGCTTAGTTTGTGCCAACTAGGTTACAAAGTAAATTGTGGAAATGGGGTCGAATTGTAAATGACAGAAGTGTTAAGTGCAAAATGTATATCACGAAAATATTGTGTGAAACATGTATATCACGGAATATGGGACATAAAATTTCTTTGACCCCGCGGAGCAAGGTAAATTGTGGAAAATGGAGTCGAATTGTAAATGACGACAGTGTTCAGTGAAAAATGTATATCACAGAAATAGTTTGTTCAACATGTATATCACGAAACATGTGGCATAAAATTTCGTTAGCGCTAAGGCGTGACCCTGCGGAGAGATAGGAAACTACAACAAAGATGTGGCAAGCAGCATGAAGCACAGGGGGTATCCATGTAGTAAATGACGCATGACATGTAAAGAACCATTTATTTTTTGACAGTATATAACAAAATACAATTTGTTCATAGAGGAAGAAAAAATTTGGAAATTTATCCATGCAGATTTGACGCTTGGCATGTAGAACAACATTTATTTTTTGAAAGTATATAACAAAATACAAATTTGTTGATAGTAGAAGGAAAAATCTTGAAATTTAAATGCATTTTTCATATAGACTAGTGAAAGATAAAAATGTATGAAGACATAAATTTAAAAGGAGATAAGAAAACAATTTTATTTGAAATATGTTAAAAAATAAAATTTTGTTACATACTATTGGAAATTTTCAAATATATAAAAAAATAAAAGTCTGTTACATATTAATGGAAATTTCAATGCGTTTGTCATGTATATTGGGATTGGGGCTCCTCCAGACCATTAGAGAAATATGTACAAGAAATAGGACTGTAGAAAGAAGATAGAGTGCAATACCTGCAAAAGAAAAAATTGAAAGGTATAAGTGTTTGCCTACACATTTCTATTTAAAAAAGTGGAATAACGGGATTGATAAACAGAGCAGGATGTGATCAGTAAACTTACAGTGATGGTACATATGAGTCCTTTGGCTATTTGTTTGTGATTGTCCTTTCATTTATGTCATCGATGGCTGCTCGAATCCTGGAAACTGTCTGTTGCCTTTCGTCAGTGGCCTGCTTCAATTCCCTTTCAAGCCATTCTTCAATGTAACTTCTCATTTGGGTGACGTTGATCTCATTCTGGATTTTTATATTGAAAAGATCATTTTCTAATCCCTGGAAGTCGATAGAAAGATTACACAGAGGCTGATGAATTTCCTCATTTTGGACTGAATAATTGACTAGATAGTCGTCGACGTGAGCTTGATCATATTCAAGGATGTTGTAAAACTTTTCCAGAGACAACGCCTTAAACATATGAACCTGTTTATTGAACTTTTTCCTAGTTAAGGGCAAGGATTTTGCGATTAAGTCGGGTTCTTGGAAGTCGTTGGTCTTTCCGTCTAAGTTTATTCTTGACAACCTTGTGAATAATTTATATTTCTTTGATATCGCTTGTTCACATGACTGAACAATGAGATGCAGATTCTTCACTTTTTCTTTCCAGCATGCATTTAATTGACTGATCCGATTTTTGGATGGAAGATCTTGTTGTCTTCTTTTTGTTTCTGTCATATTTTTGACAATGGTGCCAAAAGGAAGGACCATCTTTAAATACAAATTTTCTTCATCTTTTAACTCCTCTTGCAAATGTTCGAGCAAACTATGTGCCCTGGTTCTAAGGGAAGTGATGGTTTGTGATGTCTTCCACGCCTTGGTAACTAGTTCCATTATTTTCTTGATATTATTATCCACATATCCTCTACAGGATGCGAGGAGGATGGAGGATGATTTTAAGTTGGCTGCAGGGGTGGCAGGCATGGCTATTGCCAAAGGATTGAAAAGCAATGGCATAGGAATCAAACCCTCTTCCAATTCCTTGACCCAGTCCTTCAGTCTGACATTCTCAGCCTTTATGACTCCAATGGAATCATGAAGTGCATCTCCACTCGCGTTGTGAATTTGATAGATTTGGGATGGTCGCATGTTGGCAAGGTCAACCTCTAAACGAGATTTTCCTTTCTTATTTTTTACATATTTTTTCTTAATTATCAATTTTTTGTACTGGCTATCAAAAACAACACTCTGGAACACGAAGGATTCATCTTCGTAAAAAAAAATGGTATCGTATATGTCCATTGGATGGTTATGCTGGATGGCGTCTCCGGGCTGATCAAGGTAGCGGAGCATGCTATCTAGATCAGTGTCAAGTTCCATGTTCTCACTCTGAATTTTCGGCTCTTCGGCCTGTCCAACATTTTTTTTTCTCTTATTGTCTACTGGAAGCTTGTGAGAACTATCAATTTTAGAGTGAGGAGGGTCGTTATCTCCTCCTTCGTTTGAAGAACTCTGAGTTTCTTTGTTGTTGTGGTGGGTCGTTGGAGCGATGCTCTGGGATGTCGTACTTTTTGGAGTGTTATTTGTCGATTGAACACTCTTGTCACCGGGGCCTTTCCCCTGTTTCCTGTAGAATTTAGTGTAGCTTTGCACTGTGTCTAGGTCGTCGGCATCAGAAGGAGTGTTGCCGCCAGTGTCTTTGTTTTCAGGCAGGTTTTTTTTTTAAAAACAATCGTCAAGGCCAAGTGCTTGTAAATGTTGTCGAAAAATATTATCGGGGTCGAACCCTCTTATGCTTTCAACATATATCAGGATGAATATGGTAGAATGCATTGTGAATTCATCAATTTTGTTGACATTTTTCAACATGAACTCCCCTACTTTCCAAGGCAGAGGAATGAACTATTTTTTTCTCTTCTTTAGCAATAGATGAAACCAGTAGTTGTATTTTTGTGCTACTTCTGCAACCAACATTTTGTCTGTAATGTGACATGGAAGGAGAGCAGGTTTTTCCGTGGTGCCAAAAATGCTTATCACAATGTAATTATCCAAATGTTCAAGTGTCTCATTCCTATCCAAAAAAACTGGTTTCCTATTCAGATATGTGGGGAGCATCTTCTCCTAACAAAAAAACTTTGAAAACAGACACGAAGCCATTAAAAATCTCATAAAAATAGAGGGAAGCCTTGTGCTTCTACAAAGCCTGGTACCAAAAGGTTACTAGGTTGAATTCCTAGTTGAAATTCTTGGAGAGAGATAGTTGTGGAAACTGATAGCAATGCGCTATCACAAAAACTAAGTAGGAGGACATATAAAATTTATTTTCCCTTTTGAAGCTTGACAATTGGGAACAAATTTCATGAGAAATTAACTTGCCCCAATAAAAAATGGCTTGTTCGTTGACTGTGAAATACAAAATATAAAGAGCCATCTGGGAAACAGTTTCTTTGGACTCTTGTCCTATTATTCTTGTAAACAGCCAGGCAATTTCGCGGAATGGATTTCTAAATGAACTAACCTGCAAACTTGTGATATATTCAGGAACTAGAATCAGGTCTTCCAATAAATGGGGCAAGAGGTCCAACCCGTTATTATTCTTTGCTAGGAACTGTTTGCAACATTCTCCTTTGAACGTCAATGTTGGCTCCGACAATCTTAACGTTTGGCGGAAGACCTGAGGTGACAAAGAAACATAAGAGCGGTCCCGCATTGGAATAATTCTTTTGCTAAAATAAATTTATCAGTGCACTAAGAGACCAGTTCCTTACAGTCAAAAACCTCAGGGACACAACTTGCACGATTAATCACAGAGGTCCAAATTACTTGGTCCTCTGTGGCAGAGGTTGAGTAATAATAATATGCCTTGGACCACTAGAATTTATGTTCCCCGTGCCCTAAGATGTTCACTGTATCTCCACAAAACTATTGTTGAGTTGATGCCATAGGTTTATGAGAACGTTGGTTTGCTCCAGACAATGGTTGAAATGAACACTTAGAGTCGATAATGTAACTCTCCGTTAAATCTTTGTTAAATGCTTGTGAAAGGGAAATCTCCTCGAGCCTTTCGCTGATTTATGACAATCTGTATGGGTGGTGCATGATGAACTGTTAGCAGTAAAGATTACTTATTGCATATTTAGAAATGCGAAGGTGGTGGCTACGACGAAGAGAAATTAAGGATTGAAGGTTTCATGAACATGCCAAGGTGACGACGTGTGAACGACATTTCATGATTTAGAAATCAACCATTGGAAGGGATAATATAACCCCCTACAAATCTTGGTTTAATGTGCATCAATAGGAGATCTCCTTGAGCCTTTCACCCATCAATGACAATCTATACGGTTCCTACATGATGAGTTGTTAGAATTAAATGTCAGTAATTGCATATTTAGAAAGAAGATATGTATATACATATATAAACAAATTTGTTTTCTTTTATTATAGACAAGTGTGAAGGTCACAAAGACGGGGGAGAGAAAATAAATAATGACAAGGTTTGAAAATCAGTTGGATGGTATTCAAAAAAGGGTTACGGGGATACTCAGGAGAGGCGAGTGTTCCACAGTCAAGTTTATGTATCAGAAATTTTGACTGCAAAACGTGTAAAATGGAAGAGAGCATGATGGTGCAGTTTAGCGATCGGTTTGTATATTTCCGGAATTCCGAGATAGTGGTTAAGTGGGAAAGTGGAGGAATCGTTCTCGAAAGAAAGGATTGAAGTTTTTGTGAACATACCAACCCAACGACGTGCAAATGACATTCCATGATGTTTGAAATTAACACTTTCTAATTGTGTTCCTAGAAATAAGATCTTATATATAATTGGTAATTTTTAATTGCAAAAGGGCACGGGCACAGGAAACAGTGATTAAGAACTGAATATTTCTTGAACCCGCCAAACCAACGATCCACGAAAGAAATTCGAAGAAATGACAATGTATGAAAAGAAGACAGACGGGATTCAAAATAGGGTGACAATAGTTCCATAGAAGACGTGAGAACCTGACGGTTAAATTATATTTCTCGAAAGTTTTCAGTGCAAAATGTATACCATGGAAGAGGGCATGATAGGTAGACTGTAATACAAAAGAGGGTATGATCTGAGTCTGGTTGTAAATTTGTATATCACGGAAGTGACGGTGTTGTTTGCAGGTCATGGGACAATAGAAGTCCAATCTAAAGCCCTCCTACTAGGAATCCGTGGTCGAAGAAGTGTCTAGGTATGGAATGGGGAAGCGATCAGTCAGTGTCACGATATAAGACCATGAGTGCAAGCATGAACCCGCAAGTCCGCCAATGTGCGCAGCCATACATTTTTGAAAAAATGAATAAGTGACGAAAAAGATAAAGCTAAGTATAAAAGACAGAAAAGAAGGGCCAATATATCACATATGTAACAGATATCCCATTTTACTGCCAAGATATACACTTGGAAAGAAGTGTGAAGGTGACAGGCACAAAAAACAACGACTAGGAATATGATCCATGAGTTTACTTGGTTCTTGGTTGTATGGTTCGTCTGTCAATTTGTATATCACGAAACTCCAAGTCATTTTTTTAGCCAGCCAACCTACAATTTTGGATGTCAATTTGTATAGTGCGGAACTCTGGGTATTGTTTGTAGGAAACAAAACTATAGAGGAAATGATTTTCCCTTTAATATAAATTATGTGACGCAAATGTGGTATGGCTCATTTTAACACTTTTCCATCCATAAACAATGGCAATCTTGAGCCCGCCAAGTCTGAAGCCCTTGTGTCAATTTGTATATCTCGGAGCTTTGAATGTTGTTCACAGGTCACGAAAAAATAGAAGTGCAGTGTTGAGCCAGCCAACGCACAAGTTCATCTATAAATATGTATATTGAAGAACTCTGGGTGCTACTTGAAGGACACAGAACAATAGAGGGCCAATTTATAGAAAGGGGAAGTATTCGGTGGAAATGCGTGAATTCGCCAAGCCGCGCAACAAGGCATTTTCGTAAAAATACGATTAAGTAACCAGGAAGAGAAACTACAGGGGATAAAAGAGTGGGAAAATAGAAAGGCAGAGGGAAGTTTTCATAAGAGAGAATTGGTTTCAAAGAAGCCCTATTGTTACAAAACCATCATTTTCTGCTAATTGTCAGCAAATGTTTTGTTCAAGATTAGATTTTATTGCAACCTGTGCGTGTAAGTATGTTCTTGATACATTATTCCATGACTGTAACATATTAACTTAAGTATTAAACTTCATTTTCTACTAATTGTCATCGAATGCTTTGTTGAAGATTAGATTTTATTGGAACGCGTGGGTGTAACTATGCTCTTGATACATTCTTTCATGACTGTAACATATTAACTTAAGTATTAAACTGCTTGCATTATGGGTTGTTAGCATTAAAACTTAATAACTTCATGTCTAGAAAAAAGAATGATGATTTTGCTGCAACATTGTACATTAGTATTCCTATGTTCTATCTGCATTACAAATAGAATTGAACATTGGTTTGAAACTATGTGTAATCCATTTTTTGTTTGCATAAAAGCCTGGTGGATTGACACAATATATTGTCATATAATTGTTAGATGTTCCATCTTAGAAACAATAACCTAAGTAAACACAATATCGAAGAACTACGAGACCACCGAACCATGCTAATGAGAACAGACGTTAAATCCAGAAAAGAAGCAGCAACAAAGACTCCAAGGAAATTTTTTTTAATAGCAAATCCACTTAAAAAAAAAACATCGAGTATTGTACATCTTTCCTTAGAAATTGGACCCAATTCTTCAGGCCAAAACATTGAATGTATCTTCCACAAACACAGGCACGGGATCCGTAGTATGCAATATCCTTGTAGTTTTCTCCTCGATGAATCATCCTGTGGTAAAATTGATAGTTTTCAGAAGCTTCATGTGAAGAAGAATATGGAAAACGTTGAAGGGAAAATGGAATAGCCCTTAACTGAAAGTTAAGACACAACTAGAAACCGCCTCTGCAGAGTCGAAAAAACTTTAGGGACACAAGTTTCACGTGCAATTTAGAGGCCCAAATCAGTCCATTCTGGGTTGAAGGAGATGACTAGTAGAAATATGACTTGCACCAATGAGAGTTCTGGACCTAATTCCCGAAGATGTTAATTGTATATCCAAAGAACAAGACATTATTTCCGCAATCCAATAATTTTTTGGCTTGAAATATATCTCTAGGAGCATCAACATATCATTTCTTTATAGTGAAACTCTTCCGCCCAGGACAGACTAATTTGGACCTCTGGAATTCCTACTTTCGAGCTGCAAAACGGTTATTGCGTTTAGCGTCGATTTTTTTTTTCTGAAACTCCTTTTGGTGTTTTCAGGACTGCCATCACTAAGCTGAGATGTTTCTCCCATTATGGTTGATTTCAACTTGGTCGCAAGAGCAGGAACAATTTCTACATTGCCATCATCCATTTTTGTATCATCGCCCATCAGATCATCTTCTAATGGCTTAGAATCCATGACATCAACCTCTGCACCAGCCATCAATGCAACTGGGCAGGTTCTCTGAGCACGTAGGGTTTCCTTGGAGTTGTTTGGCTTGAAATATATTTCTCGGTGTACCAAGGGACCATCTCCTTTTTTTCTCTTGGCCGGAGGGAGATGAGTAGTAAGAATATGCCCTGGAATAGTGGAACCTCTGGACATTATGCCCGAATGTGTTTACTATATCTAGACAGAATTGTTGCCACAAGTTAATGAGAATTTATGTTTGCTTCGGACGATATTTGAAATGAAAATTGGGGAGGGATAATATAACCCTCGGTGAATTATGGTTTAATGCATATCAATGGAATATCTCATTGATCCTTTCACTGATCAATGGAAATCTCCAAGGTTCGTGCAGAATGAGTTGTTACCATTAAAGCTCACTAATTGCATATTTAGAAAAAAGTGCGAAGGTCGTGGTGATGGAGAAGAGACATTAAGAATTAGATATTTATTAAAGGCACCAACCTGCCAGCGCACAAAAACAGATTGCATCATGTTGGAAATTAATACCTGGAAAGGATAACACACTTCTCTGCAAATATTGGTTTAATTCATAGTAATGACAAATATTCTCCGGCCTTCCGGACATTAATTACAATCTTAACGGTTCCTGCAGGATGAACTACTAATATTAAAGCTTAATTATTGCATATCTGAAAACAAGTACGAAGGTAGTGGTGATGGAAAATTGCGACGAAGCATTGTACATTTCGTGCACCCACCAACCCACGAAACATATTCCAAGAAATGCCCAAGTATGGAAAGCAGTCAGGCGGGTTACAAAAAAAAGGGGCAGAAGATATACCTAGGACATGTGAAGGGCCGATGGTCATATTGCATCTCAGTGATAGATATCGACCGACAATTTGTATGTCGCGGAATTTCAGGTGTTGTTTTTGCATAGGGGAACAACAAAAGTGCAATGTCGAGAGGGAAATTTGTATATTGTTGAAATTCAGATTATGTATATTAAAGCATGAGACATTCGGAAAAAAGGACCAAGTAAAGAGAAAGCGAAAGAATCTGAGATGAAGGGGAATTTGTTTTCTAATTTGTAAATCGCAGAAGTCTAGGTGTTGGTTGTAGGCGGCGGAACAATGGGAACACAATGTTAAACCCGCCTATGCAGGAACCCCTGATTCAAAAAAATTATTCAATATGAAATGGGGAAGCAGTCGGTTGGGCTGGTGATATAAAAGTAACAATGGAAATCTGAAGACGCGAATCCTCAAAATCCCGCACCTAGACATTTTTCGAAAAACGAGTAAGTAAAGAGAGGAAAAGGAGAGAGAAAACAGAAAGCGGATTGCAATTTTTGGAATCGATAATTTGTCTTAACAGTAACTATGGAGTGTATTAAACATGTTAATGGGTTATTCAATTAAGGAATAGATACAATGAGTGATGGTTATAGTTTCCAGGATCTGTTTGTTTAAGAGAAGCATGGAAAAGTTACAAGACAATCATTTTTTGGATGTTTAAGTAAAGTTTATGTACTGTTAGCTTCACCGCAAGTATAACAATGACGGATTTTAATTTTAATGTCCTCTCATTCATATGATTGTTCCATTAGACTTCGCATAGTATATATTCTTTTATTTCAATTTTTTTGCTAATTTGTGGGTCGCGGAAGTCAGGGTGTTGTTTGCAGGTGGTGGAAGAATGGAAATGCAATATTGAACCTGCCTATCTGGTAACTCACCTATTTGAAAAACCGCGAGCCAAAACTTTTGTGGAATATGAAACATGGAAGTCATTAGTCGGGTTGGTGATATAAAAATAAGTGAAATCTGAAGACGTGAATCCGCCAACTTAAGCACCTAGAATTTTTTTGAAAAACGAGTAACACACACTAAATATGTACTATAAAGTACGAAAATGATATTTTATAGAGCATGTATGGATCTCGCATTCCATATTAGTCACTTTTTGGATCGTGGGTTCTCGGGCTTGTGGGCTCAAAATTGGGCCTCTATTGTTCTGTGGCCTACAAATAGCACCCAGAATTCCGCGATATACAAATTGACAAGCGAACCTGCGGGCTAGCTGGGTCAACATTGCACTCCTATTGTTTCTTGTCATACAAGAAACACTCGGAGTTTCGCGATATACAAATTGAAATATGGACTCCAAAGATGATGGCCTCAAGATTGCGATTGTTTACGGATGGTAATCCCTATCAACTATTTAACATTATCTAAAAACATTAATTTCAATACTAAATTATTAATGTTAAACATTGATATTGTACAATTTAATTAGAAAAAAAGGTTTGTACAATATGAAATGGGGAAGCAGTTGGTTAGGCTGGTGATATAAAAGTAAGTGAAATCTGAAGATGTAAATCTGTGAACTTCCACACCAATTTTTTTTCCGAAAAAACAAGTAATACATAATGTGTACTTTTAGAAAGTACAGACATGAGATTTTATAGAGCATGTATTGATCCTGCATTCCATACTTAGAAACTTTTTGGATCGCAGGTTCTCGGGCTCAAAATTGGGCCTTTATTGTTCTGTGTCCTACAAATAACACCCAAGAGTTTCGTGATATACAAATTGACAAGCGGACTTGTGGGATGGTTGGCTCAACATTGCATTTCTATTTTTCTGTGTCCTTTAAACAACATTTGGAGTTCCACCATATACAAATTGACAAACGGACTCCAGGGCTGATGAGCTCAAGATTGCGATTATTTACGGATGGTGATCCCTATCAACTATCTAACACTACCTAAAAATATTATTTTCAATACTAAAGTATTAATATTAAATATTGATATTGTACAATTTAATTACATATCCTATTTAATATTGATATTAAATATCCTATTTAAAAGAAAAACCCATGTATTCGAAAAATTGTGTTCCAAAAATCTTGGATAATATGAAACGGGGAAGAGGTCGGTCGGGCTAGTGATATAAAAGTGGGTGGAAATCTGAACACATGTATCCATCAAGTTCCACACCTAGAAATTTTCCCAAGAAACGAGTAATACATACTAAATATGTACTTTTATAAAGTATGGGCATAAGATTTTATAGAACATGTACGAATCCCTCATTCCATACTTCGCCACTTTTTGGATCGCGTGTTCTCAGGTTGGCGAGCTCAAAATTGGGCCTTTGTTGTTCTATGCCCTACAAATAACACCCAGAGTTCCGCGATATACAAATTGACAAGAGGACTTGCAGGCTATTTGAATTTTAAGGGCCTCGTGTCGATGTGATAGCACAATTGGACTTGGGTCAGTTTATATTCATTTATTACAATATGAAATGGGGAAGTGGTCGATCGGGTTGGTGATATAAAAGTACGTGAAATCTGAAGACGTGAATCCGCCAACTTTCGCACCTAGAAATTTTTCGAAAAACAAGTAATACATACTAAGTATGTACTCTTATAAAGTATGGACATGAGATTTTTATAGAGCATGTACTGATCTCGCATTCCATACTTGGCCACTTTTTGGATCGTGGGTTCTCGGTCTGGTGGGGTCAAAATAAGGCCTATATTTCTCTGTGTCCTACAAATAGCACCCATAGTTATGCGATATACAAATTGGCATGCGAACTTGTGGACTGGATGGCTCAACATTGCACTTCTATTGTTCTGTGTCTTCCAAACAACACTCGGAGGAAACGAGTAATATATACTAAATATGTACTTTTATAAACTATGAACATGAGATTTTATAAATCATATACGAATCCAGCATTCCATACCTAGCCACTTTTTTGATCGCAGGTTCTCGGGTGGCGGGCTCAAATTTGGGCCTCTATTGTTCCATGCCCTACAAACAGCACCTGCAGTTCTGCGATATACAAATTGACAGGCGGACTTGCAGGCTGGTTGGCTCAACATTGCACTTCTATTGTTCTGTATCCTCCAAGAAGCATTTAGACTTCCGCAATAGAAAAATTGACAGACGGACTCCAAGACTGGTGGGTTCAATATTTCCATTGTTTATGGATGGGGATACCTATCAACTATCTAACATTATCAAAAAACATGATTTTCAAATACTAAATTATTAATATTAAATATTGATATCGTACAATTTAATTACATAAATGATCAATATGAACCCACATATATGGTAACTCGCCTATTCGAAAAAACCGCGAGCCAAAATTTTTGTACAATATGAAACAGGGAAGCGGTTGGTCAGGCTGGTGATATAACAGTAAGTGAAACCTGAAGGCATGAATCCGCCAACTTTCGTACCAAGAAATTTTCAAAAAAATGAGTAATACAATTGGACTTCACACAGTATATATTCGTTGATTTCAAATTATTCCAGGAGATTAATTTTACTAAGTTCATCGATCAAGGAAAAATGCTAAAACAAGCCACATACTACATTTGCGTCACAACACCATAGAAATTATCAGGTGGATTTGCGGGCTAGTTGGCTAAAAAATTGCAATTCTATTCTTCTGTGTCCTCCAAAAAACACTTGGATTTCTACAATATACAAATTGACAGATGAAGCATACAACCAAGAACCAACTAAACTCAAAATAGGCCACAAGCAAGTTCCCACAAGATTGCATAGAGTAGGACGCATCAAAATTTGCATCAAACAATTTGATATACAAATAAAAGAAGTCGTGACATTCGTTTTCTCTTACATCTGGTATATGTTCCCAGTAAAAAATAACTGGGACCATGGGATATATGGGATTTGTTTCCATGCTTCCCATTTTTGGACCGAACAATCTTATGTGCATGTAATCCCAAGTAGTCGAGCCTAACGAACATTTATATGGATGTTGAGGAAATATTACATAGACACATGAGGTATTTTCATTTCCTGCGAAAGTTTGATATTTGTATTTTTTCCTTCTTCAGCCGATATGAAAAATTGCATTATCCTCATTTAAGGTAAATTTGTTGTGTATCCGAAAGTCGCATAGCATGTAGAGACTTCTTGCCTTTTTTCTATAGATATGTTTCATACAACAATTCTTCCAACTTAGGAAGAATGTTTTGTAACAGAGGTTTCCTAACCGTACAATGAATGGTTGTGTTGCCCACAGTTCGGATGGAAGCATTGAGGAAATGTCCATATATATATGGACATTTTTCACCACATTGCAGAAAATCAATCATATCATCACTTATCAAAGAGGAGGCAAAAGCATGAGAGTTTCATTTCACACATACAGGTTCAAAGGGGGTCGAGTATGCATTCACTGCAACTAAAACACATTCAACCTGGGAACGCGAGCATAGGAATTAATACATTGAACAATATAATACACAACTGCACCCCCCCACCTTAAAATAAAAAATAAAAAATAAAACAAGCCACATAAATCTGGTGAAGGCTATTTGTATAAGAAAAGTGAGGATGATTTTGTGGATGTATATGCACAACAGTTGTAGAACTAGTTAGTTTCTTCAGATCATGTACTATATATTCTCGCAACTCTGTTACAAACGTTGTCTGGGTTGTCTGAAAGACCCTTTCTCTAACATCCCTTTTCTTTGTTATATTTTTGGAGAGCATAAGTGGAATCTTCCCTTTATGCAATTATTGTTCCATTGACGAAAACAAATTTAATATGTATCAAAGAACTGCAGTTGCAACATGGAAGAGTGCAATATTTGTGTAACTTACCCGAGATACATGCACATGCGAAAGTAAAGGACAAAACTTGTTATGGAAAGAGGTACCATTGCCTTATCATTGTCTGACTCTCCATATTTATATGGAGAATGTGTTGTGAGCCAAGTTTTCTCGCCAGTGTGACATTTGTGCCAATGGTTCTGATTGGGTAAATATCATTGCTCTATGCAAGCTGGCTGATAGTCGCATCCGGGACGAAATGATATTCTGAACAAAAAACGGGAATTTTTTCCACAATACTTGTTTCGTTGAGAAAAATATTCTTATCACAATCACCACGGTCATATACTGCTTTGGGAAATATATTAAAATTTGTAATGGATATCCCATTACCCGACAATATCTTTTCTGCATGTTTCTGGACAAGTTGTGTAGGAATAGTCAGTGTGACTATCATCATGGCCTCCTTGTCTGTCATGTCAGCACACATAATGGATCTATTTTTGTTTGCCTTGTATAAGTAGGTGTTATAGACGACCATTATGTCCCCAATGAACATTTGTCCAGTTCGACAGTTGTTCAAGCCCTCTATTGATAGTACTTTGGGTCTTACAACTCTAGACCTGGTGACAATTTTTGAATAGGAAAACTAAAGTGAATGGTAGTGTGCATTTGTTTTTTGTATTCTTATTTCACTGGCATAAATTTACAAGTACACACATAGCTTCAATGAACTATTGAGCCAGATTTTTGCAACTACACCTCTTAGTCTGCGAAACATGCGCTATGTTCGACATCTCGCTTGTACTTGTTGATACTTCTTATGAACTGCAAACCATGTATTGTAGATGACATCATCATATTCACCATGCCATAGATGAATAAATGGTCGAGGATATTTGTTTGGTAAACATACCAAGAGAAGAGCGTATGCATCTTTACCTTTGGCCTTGTCGGTCTGTTGATGTCTGGGATGACTGACTGCTCATGGCCATGTCACTAGTCCAAAATTTTCCGATGCAAGCATGTGCAGATGAACATCGGGACTAAACAAGCATATGCATTCTATATTGTCCATCAGAAGGACTAAATAAGCGTAAAATTGTATGTATCTCATTTTTTTAACTGGGAAAATGTGTAACAGTAAACATGGTGTGAGAGGAGGGCACCACGACCAATCTATATATCGTGGACCCCCAGAAGCCAGGGGACCAATCTTGAACCTTCTAGATCGGCACCCGCAATAGAAAAAGTGGGTAAGTATGTAATAATGTAGAAGCGTGACCATAGATGTGAAACCGTTAGTCCACCAACTGACACACCAAGGCATTTTCAAAAAGACCACTAAGAAGATCAATTAGAAAACAAAATGGATAATAGAAAATGGAAAAAGTAGAAATAGGGAGGGAAGAAAGGCCCATGGCTGCCAAGACATCATTTTCAATTCTAATATTATATGGCCCCACCCGGTTTGTATATTTATATTACCAACAAAGTTGGTATACCTTTTAGAAGATTGTACTACAAAACCCTCTCTTGTTGCATAGAAAAATTCATCTTCATGTACAACCAACCTGTTTCTTCCAAGGTAGCATCACCGAATATGCAATGAACATGAAGGCAAGTTAGTATGAAGACATAAATGTAAAAGAAAGAGAAACATGACTAATTATTCCAATGTAACAGCAAGAAGAATACGCAAAATATATTGTATTTGAAGGAAGAAAAGAAGGGAAAAAAAATAAAAATAAAAAAAGGGTGCAAAGCAACAGAACAAGCACAACAAATATACAGACAGAAAATGAAAAAATGAACACTAGAATATGAAATAAGAGTACAGGTATCCACTTCTGTAATTCCTCGGCTACATTCCTGCCAAAGATTTCATCGTCCTATCCAACCATTTTGTTTGTTTAAATGTAACAATGCAGCGAAAACACAATGGACATGAAGTAGGTTAGTATGCAGGAAGGCATGTAAGGAAGATAAGTTATCATGCAGGAAGATACGAAACATCTACATACAACAAACTAGGTGAAAACATATACAGATAATAAATGAAATACAAAACAACGCAATATGAAATAAGAGTACAAGCATGCACCTTTATATATCCTCTTCAACCGATGCAGTCAAGACTTCATGGTTTTCTCCATCTATTATGTTTCTTTGAATGTGGGAACGCACAAAATACAATGAACATGAATGGAAGATGGTATGCATCGGAGAACAAGTAATATGTACATACAGTAAAAGAGACTCAATAAACAGTCTAAAAGGTAGGCAAAAACATGAACCTTTGTGCTTCTCCATCCATAGTTGTAAATGTGTATTTTTTTTCCCTGCCCAAAATATTACGAAATTGCAAGGTCGTAGATAAACGATTTATGGTTTTTCGTGGAAAAGTATCTATATATGCTTCCACCAATGGAAATACATGTTCTTTATCCTCTACACACATTGATGTGCCCACGATACAATATTTTTGGTTTTCCGTGGAAAACTACCCAGATATGCTTTCAGACATAGAAATATAAATTTGTAGAATCTTTGTTGTACATATCATATCTCAAGTACAAGACAAATTGTATCATGGGCACACCAGTCTGTGTATAGGATAAATAAAATTTATTTTCATATGGGAACATTTGACCATACATGGTTTATAAATGCAGCCTGCATATGCTTTATTTTAACCAAAAAACAACGGATATTGCAATTTTACATGAACTTCTCGAACTATTTTTCTCGCAACTATTTTCTTTCATGCCATCACTGAAGCACCAACAAAATCTCATAGAAGAATAGATATCGACCTGGCCAGATAGGGAAAATAACACAACTGGACATTGACTCGTGGGTGTTGGGGATGAACACCGTAAAGCTCCCAAAAAACAATAATAATCCAAAAAAATAAAAATAAAATAGCTCCAACTACCGACGCAGGACCCCAACCCTACAAAGATGAGTCAAACAAAAGAAAACAACAAGCACCAAACCAAAGAGAAAGCATGAACAGACCCAACTGCAACCCCATGGCCCCAAAGTGTAAACCCAAGCCAAACAAACACAACCAGCAACCCACAAACCAACAAACCAGTGAACAAGAAACAACCACCGAACCAATAAACAACATATGTATCTCCAACGATTAAGAAATTGCAGCTGAAGCACAGAAGGAACCATAAACATACGACAAGCATGCCAGTAGAAATAAGCAAACATACTTACTTCCAAACAACAAACATTGAACAACAAACAAGGAATAGAAAATGAAACAATGGCATGGAAACTTACTCTGAAACGATGAAAGGCAAAAGCGCGGGTCGAATTGTGAACCAAACAACAACAAGCAACAATCGACGAACCAACGAAGAAGAAGCACTCACCGAACCAGTAAACAATGTATGTAGCTTCAACGATAATGAAATTGCATTGAAAGAAGAAGGATGAAACATACAATGCCTATTCAATTGGCGGTGTACAACAATATTGTGCAAAATCACTGCAACATTGTATGAAAAATTTCAAGGAAAAATGTACTCCGAGAAGCATATTTAGATAAACATTTAAGGTTGTCAGGTTGTCGAAGGACCTCGCGGTATGCAAACATTTAAGCTTCTAGGCATGTTGGAGGACCTCACATCATGTAAACATTTAAGATGTCAGGCCTATTCAAGCACCTCAAAAAAAGTGTTAATACATTTCAATACAAATACATGCAGCAAGGATGTTATAAACTTTTGAATTCTCGATCACTATAAAGCTTGGATATCTAAACATTTCAATATGATTAGTACAAATAAAAACTTACGGATATATTCAGCTAGCAGAAAATGCTAAGACAAACATTCGAACTAATGCTAGCATTAATAAACCTTCAAGCAATACATAGGAAAAATATATGATTCAAAAAGACTGTATACGATAAATTTTTTTGGATATGTTACCATATAAAACATTGGGAATAGCGAAGCCGGAAATAAGACCTCCAATCTCTCATCCAATCAGATCAGTACATATATGGTACTTTTTATTATATAAAAATCTATGTTTTTAGTTCCCTGGCTCCAACAATAGATATTATGCAAATATTTGTGGTCGAAGGACAAACTAATATGTAGNAATAAGACCTCCAATCTCTCATCCAATCAGATCAGTACATATATGGTACTTTTTATTATATAAAAATCTATGTTTTTAGTTCCCTGGCTCCAACAATAGATATTATGCAAATATTTGTGGTCGAAGGACAAACTAATATGTAGTCAATGAATTATCGATCGCTATAGTCCCTCTATGCCTATGGTAGGGACTAATAACACATGTATCATTTGTGGAATATATGATTTAAATCTCTTCATAAGATAACACATGTATCATTTGTAGAATATATGATTTAAATCTCTTCATAAGATAACACATGTATATTTTAATATATATAAGAAGGAAACAAAAAAACATATAGGGAATCAAATTATTAGAGTGTGGAATAAAGAATTCAAATTCCAGTAAGTTTGTTTAAATCATCCAAGTCCAATTTGATATGTTTTAAAGTTAAGGGTGACACGGTGAAACAAATCTTGTAACATAGAAAACAATTTGTTGATGTGGGAAAACATTGTGTGATTTATGACTTAGGGTTCATCCTCCACTTAATAAGTAACTAGGAGGCCATGATAAAATCTGATTTGGAGTGAAAACATAGTCATAACTATGGCTTCTATGATAATTCTAGTAAACGGTTGACTTCGTGAGAAGGTCAAAAAATTATTAAATCTCCATAGTATTTATGGTTATGAGAGAAAACTAATGATGAGCCCTACTCTTAATTATTATGTATTATATAATTTGCATGTGAGAAGATCTACGACTTTTTTTTGATACTTATTCTCCAAAGAGGGAATGCCATATAACAATCTACCATTGGCTAGAAGAAAAATATATAATTAATGTAGAATTTGGCATAGTGTGCTATTGAAATTTTAGCTAGCTTAGGAGTGTATCTTATGCACCTTGGTTGATTATATACTTAAGTGTGAGTAGGAAAGAGTCCTGACCTTAGAGAGAGTGTAGTTACTAGTGTCGAGTCTACCATAGCAACAGATGTGGATTATATATAATCATTATCTGGGATAGTATGTGATACTAACAAGAGAAAGGGATATTGTAAGTGTAACTACGTTGTGAACCTAGAAATTGAGTTTGGAATGATAAGTGAAAAATGATGACAATATCATTTTATTATATTAGAATGTGTGACAGGGTAAATCGATCAGTTTCTATTAGTCAATACGATGTTAAGCCAACTTATGTTGCATCCATAAGTTGACTTGGTCATACTAGCAAAGTGGAGTTCATGCATATATTGTAAAGGATATGTAACATTAGTAAGATGAGTGGTAAGTACCTTAATTTATGCTAGTTGATTAAGAACAAGGAATGAAGAGAGCACCCAAAAAGGGGTATCCTTTGGGGAAATGACAACACTTTTTCCCATAAATTCATTTGGTAATAGAGATTCTAGTAGAGTGTCATTGATTATTATGCATTATTCCTCTGAAGAGGGATGGGATATCTAAATGGAAGATCATATCTTGAAATGGATTAATAAGTCTAGGAAGTACTTTCTCACTAAGAAGGATTTCTCCCTGTGAAGAAACTCTATAAAAAAAAATATAGATAAGGAATGATGAAAATGTTTTCCCCATTGTTAAAACTTATTTACACCCCTTGTCTTTGGGAATGATGCAAACATCCCATGGAACCAAGATACATTCTCTATCTCCACCATACTTGAACCATAGATAAGCTATCACAACCTTCTCAAGTTGTTGAGATTGAGCCCTACTAGGGAACCAATGTGATACATAATATACATGAGATGCCTAAAACATATGGCCAACTACATTTAACCTACCTATGAATGGAAGGTACTTATGATTCCATATATGAATCTTACTTTGCAACTTATACAAACACCAATTCTACATGGAAATTGGTGGAAAAAAAAACTCCAAAGATAATCCTCAAATATCATGCAAAAACTCCATGTCAAATATAAGACCAAGTAGCAGGAATCCAACCTAAGGGGTAATCAAAATTATTGACCAAAAGTTAGTTTTATGAGGACTTACTATGAAAACTAAGGGAAAGAAAAATGTGTCTAAACAAGAAAATTCCTCATCAACAAATGTATTATCGACTTTGATTGAGAGAAGAAAGTCATATGAAAAGTTCTTCTTTACCATATAAAAACCATCTTGGATAAGAATACCATGAATTTTACCAGAAATATGTGTGGCCTCCAACAAATAACCCAGAACGTATCTACAGTCAAGACATATAAATAAGGGTCCAAAGGACACCCTTGGTAAAAAAAAATATGTCGATTAATCTAAGGAGACATGACCAAACACTATGCAGCCTAAGAATCTAAATGTCCCTTGAATCCCTAGATATCAAGCGAACATTTAGGATAAGGGATAGTTGATGAATGTAATGAAGCATGTAGCACATGAAATAATATTCATACTATTTAAGGGGTTGGGAAAAACACCTATTGGCACAGTGGCAGACCCAGGGTTCAATGCTTACAACAACGCACCAACAAAACCCTAACTATAGGCCCTTTCGGCAACACCTGCGAAGCAGATGAAGTCTCAATAGAGGTAGAGGCAGGGGTGGTTGCAGGGATCATATGTCTGCAACCTTAGCTGGGACACAGATCTTTGATTGTAACACCTTCACATAGGACTTATCAGTTATAGTTCATTAATATTCAGCCTCAGTTTATAGCACAACTAAACCCTAATAACATATCAGCACAATATTCACACAGATCCAATAGATTCAAGCACTAAGCATATCAACATAGATCAGATCTATCATTCATTCACATTATTCAACACTAAGCTATCATATTAGATTCCCCTAAGCATATATCAGGGAACTAAGCATTTAACCACATAAACAAGAGAACAACCATAAATCACAAATCCACCACAACACAAGATATACGTGGTTCACCCCCACCATGGGGATACATCCACCAACTCTTCTTCTCTTTGTTTCCTTTTGTCAATCTTCTACATGCACAGAGCCTTGAGATATTACTCTGCAGAAGACAGGAGATTTGTGCGCACTTCACTAGATCCTCCTTCCCTGAGTTACAACACAAATCCTTTTCACAGTCTCTTACAGTGACTTGCACTTAGCCTTGCAAATCTCACACAGTATGCACAAAGAACTTACGATCCTCGCTTGCACTTAACATGGCACCAAAAACATCTTCCTTGTCATTCTTCCTACATCGCCTAGGATTCTATTTATACATTACAAAAAGGGCCTAAATATGGGTAAACCCATGGGTTGACATGCCCATACCCATTACATAAGCCCAAA
This sequence comes from Picea sitchensis, assembly GCA_010110895.2. Lineage (NCBI taxonomy): Eukaryota > Viridiplantae > Streptophyta > Pinopsida > Pinales > Pinaceae > Picea > Picea sitchensis. The sequence goes on along the minus strand of SNQJ01S0073962.1, from coordinate 14,766 downwards.
ACCCAAAAAGCCATAAAAAGGGGTCTAGATCCCGCGATCTCCGCTTCGACTTGTGCTCCACCTTAGACAACCTATCGAAGTCCCAAAAATAGGTCAAACGTGACCATGGATCCTCAAAACTTGGTCAAGGGACAATAGGCCCCCAACACTCACCTGTGACTCATCCCAAGTCACTCTGATCTAGGCAGCTATGCTTTAAAATCCTCGATCTTGGATCGAGCTGTTTCAATCTTTTGTTGTGCCACAACCTCCTACTCAATGAACTCTTGGATAACTTCTTTGTTGAAAGGTCCCTCTAAACTTTTTTCAGCTACAGTGATGACTTGTTCCAGTTCTGCTCCTTGGCCTTCATCATCTGTGAACAATTGGCAAGCTTCATCCAATATTGGTTGGAGCCTCTGATTCACTTCCATGACTTTTATCTGAATGGTGTGGACCTGTTGTTGAGCAGTGCATTGTTCTTGGGATCACTTCATTCTATCAACTGCTGACATGGGCTTCAACTGTGCATGTACTGTTTCTACTTGCTACTTTGCCTCCTGGAGATTTGACTCCATTGCCTTCAATTTAGGATCCTCGGTGAGTCGCTCATAAGTCTGGGCTGTGATCACTTAGTTGTTTACATTCCATGGAGAGGGCCTTGATACTCTCAACTGCGCTTCAAGCAATTGCTTCTCTTTGATCGTGCACATCCTGCGAAGTGTTGGGCACTTTTCGTAGCTCCAGATCTGTGATTCTCTGTTGAATCTACTGGATAACTTCTGCAATATGTGCTACTTGATGCTCTATTGTTTCTTTCACTTTTATCTCTAATCCTGTCATAGAGAGAAGTGTACTGTTGACTACTTCATTGATTCTGAGTTTCTCTACGAGCAACTTCTCTTTCTCTTGTTGGATATGCGCTTTCTCCTCGTCAAAATTTGTTTGGAGAGAGACCTTATCCTGTTGTGCAACTCAGCGTTGCTCAGTGACCACTTTTTACACTTGCTTCAGGGCATCTGTGGCCTATTTTGTTTCTTCATGTGCACGATGAAAACAAGCTTAGGTCGCATCAGCTAGTTTGCAGAGTTGGGCAAGCTCATCTCCTAACTCTAGTTCTTTTGAAGGTGGGGGCGCAGTGGATACTGCGCGGCTGGGTTGAAGGGCCTATCGTACCCCTTTGAGTTCAACCTCAATTCTATCATACATCTCCTCCTGCTTGTCTTCATGTTTATGCAAGATGTCCTACGAGGAATATACTACAGCTGTGATGATGAAGTCAGTCGAAGGTATCGACCGTGAGCACAGTTCGCATCGTGGTTTTGATATCTTTTGACTTCTTCCATGAGGTAGGTTTCGTGGGAGAAACCTTTCTCTTCTTAGAGGGATGAGCCTCATCAATAGGATCCCTAGGTGGTGTCACTTTGCCTTGCTTCTAGTGATCTTCTTTGACATTTGTCTCTTCTACTTTGTCATCGCCTCCTCATCCAAGTGATACTGAAGTAGTTTCATCTGATGCACTGCTTAGGTCTTGTACTTCTTCGATCTTCTTCCTTTTTCTAGTTCCAGGTGTGTCGTGTTCTTTGTGAGTGGCCTCTGAGCTACCAAATAGTTCAAGATCAAACATCTCTATAGGGTCAGCAGGGATAAGGAGGTCTACTGACCAGTCCTTAGTTATCTCTTTGAGGTCCTCCTCTGTGAGCTTGTAGTATGACTAAAGCTCTTCTTTATGCTCATCTGCGTGCACAGTGATATAAATGAAGTGTCGATCTACATGAAACTTCATGAGAGGTTTGAACCGGTGTAGGGTGTTCGGCATCATGCGAGGGATGGCTCCGATAGCCCTCTTCAACTGGAGATAATACGTGTGGAATACTGCATTCGACTACCACTTTTTTCCCATATCGCTCGAGTACCAGGGTGTGGTGAACTTCGCAATGAGCATCTTGAGCGGCTCAATGTCCGGGAAGGTCCCACCTTTCGGCATCTCCCAAGAAGTAAATGATATGAGGATTAGGAGCCAGCTAAAGTGGAACTCATCCCTAATCCTGAGCTTCACGGTAGTCCAATTCCATTTGGTTGACTAGGTACTTTTCCCAGTTCATCTGGAGTCCTTATACACATTTCCCAGTGAGGTCAACAACGAATCATATGACTTGTGTAGGTTTGTTCTTTCTCACGAGCTTTCCTACGATCAGTTGGCAGGCCAGGTGCACTACGCCATTCTGGATGGAGGCTACCTTGTAGCCTCGTGTCCCCTTTTCTACATCACCAGATGTGTCTTTGATCTTCTATGCTAATGAGCGATCTGTAGCCTTCCCTGGGTATAAGTCTTATGGGTTAGGTCCCTGCATGCTCAATCCGGTGATCCTATGGATCAACCTCGGATCGACTGTGATGCATCAGTCTAGCCATAGATATCCACCATGGTAACCTGAGAGCAGGAGATTAACACACACATTAACATCCTGGTGCCTTCCAAAGTGTGGAATATTCATCACATTCAAGACAGTGGACTCCGCAAGGTTCATAGTCCATGGTTGGGGGATGATTTTCGAGTTCCTCTCCTTCATTTTGGTAGAGTACTTGTAAGGATTGAGCATGATGTAGTTATTGCGGTCTCCTAGGTTGAAGTCGTTGAAATTCAACGTCGCTATATTATCCTACTACGTTCTAACTACATGTATCCCCTTCAGGAGGTACGTAGTAACCATGGTGTAATCAAAGTCCCTCGGGACACTATCACAACTCACCGCACCAGCCAAAGGTGGGATGAAGTTGGGTAGGATAGTCGAGATTAACTTCGTGTTTTCCAAGTCATCTCAGTGCTTGGTTCTCTTCTCCACTACCATTCTGGATGGTCTGGATCCACGAGCAGTTGATGGAGAGGCTTGCAATCCTCCTGTCGAGGAACCTTGAATACCTGCGGACATCACTTTCTCATCCATGAGGTTGATCAAAACTTCTTTGACGATTTTCTCTATGGCACTAAGATCATCTGACATGCACGCTCAGATCGGATAACTTGGGTGGATGAGAGAGTGCTCAAAGAAATAGAACCGATGTCGATAAACACAACACAGTAGCAATGAATTGGCTAGGATACAATTTGCAAAAGTTCTTTTGGTGCAACAATCGATGCAATAAGTAGACAATGGTGTAACAGATCTCTCCAACAGATGAGAGGCCTTCATCAATGCTATTATGTCCATTGCGACGTGGTCCCAATCGTCTGATGGCGAGATTTCTGGCCATAACTGTTGTTCTAACCGTTCATGCGTTGAGCTAACAGTTATAATTATTCCAACAACTATATTGATTCGTCATGGCAAAGTGCTATGTTGCATTGTTATGATATCCCAACGGAGCTCCCATTTTGCAAACCTTCTTTCTGCAAAGTTCCCTCTGGAACCTTATGTAAATTTTCTATCTTTTCTCTCTTCCTATTAATCTTTCTATCCTTCTTCCCTATGATCCTTGTCTCTATATTCCTTTTTCCATTCAGATTCTCATCTCCTTTTGGCATAGTAACTTCGCGTTGTTGATATTATTTCAAAGGGTTAGAGTGTAATACTTCTTCTCTATCTGCAGTAGGTGCTCTACTCGTCTGTGAGTCATCTTGTGTTCGTTCAACTTCGACATCCAAGTTTCTGGTTCGAAATAGCTTCAATTTGTTCTCTTGTTCTTCAATCAAGTGCGTTATCCTCCTAGTCATGAAATATTTTAATTCTTACTTCTTCTGCTCCAAGACTTCCTCTTCTTTTCCTCTGGCCTAATCCTTTTCAATCCAAGGTTTTCCTATTAATATAGAAAATGGGGCGTTGTTCTCAATAAATTTAACAACCTCAAAATCTTCCTCTGTCGAAGTTCCATGAGCACTCATAGAGATCTGGGTGAGTTTTTCACATAGGGTTATCAACTTTCCTCTAAAGAATCCTATTCCTCCCAAGGAAGGAATCATAACAGGTTTTCCTAAAGTTTCCCAAGTTCTTTCTATCATGATATTCACATTTGTTTTTTCATCCAGAACATAGTCAATGTCAAAGTCTCTTATTCTTTCTTTTATGCACTTTTTTTCTTTGAAGGTCTTTGATAAGTCGATATTTTTGTGATCATTCAGGGTTTCTTTCATTTATACCAAGACATTCTGTGATTTGTTTTTGTGTTATGTCATGGTTTTAGTTTCTTCCTTAGGTTTTTCTTGTCTCATATTCATTCTTTCAAGTTTAGCAATCATTATAGGTCAATCTAAAACTTCATGATCCATACCTTTATAGCAAAGACAACTAGGTCTTCTACCAGGGCATTCCTTAGCAATATGTCTCAGTTTTCTACAACTGTAACAAAGAGTTAATCCTCTCTTTCTTTGAAATGATCCCCAACCTTTCCTGTACTGCGAACTATGATCATAGTAGCTAACCTGCAAAAATTTATTTCTAGGATCCTGCATCCATTTGTTAGTACAAACATTATTTCTATGCATAGGAATAACATATATTTCACTATTCTTATCAGATCTACTCATATAAAATCTTCTTTCTTCTAGTTGTGCTCTAGTTTTCAACCTAGGACAAATTTTATTAAACATACCTAGATCCATACTGTTGAAACAAAAATTTCCACTTATTTTATCTTTTCAATCAAAAAAAATTCACTGTTCTTACATTTATCAGAGCACAAAGCTTCAAGATCTTACCTCTTTTATTCAGATCTGACTTTTCTTCTTGGCACAGAGATTGACAAGTCAAGTGGAATACTGCACACTAGGGAAAAAGATCTACTCACAGAGCTTTCTCTTTTGTGTAGTTCCCAACAATCACAGTTTTAGGTCCCAACAACATAACCATTTGTTGGCACAGGGGAAGACCCAAGGTTCAATGCTTACAACAACACACCAACAAAACCCTAACTACCGACCCTTTCGAAAACACCTACGAAGTAGATGAAGTCTCACCCGAGGTAGAGGCAAGGGTGGTTGCATGACTCAGATGTCTGCAACCTTAGTTGGGACACATATATGTGATTGTAACACCTTAACGTAAAACTTAGTAGTTATAGTTCATTAATATTCATCCTCGGTTTACAACACAACTAAACTCTAATAACAGATCAGCATAGTATTCACACAGATCCAATAGATTCAAGCACTAAGCATATCAACATAGATCAGATATAGGATTCATTCACATTATTCAGCACTAAGCTATCATATTAGATTCCCCTAAGCATATATCAGGGCACTAATCATTTAACCACATAAACAAGAGAACAAACATAAAGAACAAAGCCACCACAACACAGGATATACATGTTTCACGCCCAACTTGGGGCTACGTCCACCAACTCTTCTTCTCTTTATTTCCTTCTATCAATCTTCTACATGCACAGAGCCTTGAGATCTTACTCCGCAAAGGACAAGAGATCTGCACGCACTTCGCTAGATCCTCCTTCCCCGAGTTACAACACAAAGCCTTTTCACAGTCACTTGCACTTAGCCTTGCAAATCTCACACAGTATGCACAAAGCATTTACAATCATCGCTTTCACTTAGCATGGAACCAAAAAACTCTTCCTTGTTAGTCTTCCTACATCACCTAGACTTCTATTTATACATTACAAAAATGTACTAAACATGGTTAAACCCATGGGCTGACATCCCCATACCCGTTACATCAGCCCAAAACCCAAAAAAACCCTAAAAAGGGGTCGAGATCCCGCGATTTGGACTTGCACTCCGCCTTCGACAGCCTGTCAAAGTCCCAAAAATAGGTGAAACATGACCAAGGATCCTCAAAACTTGGTCAAGGGACAACAACACCATCTCCAATCTCTCCAAAAGGGCCAAGGCATTCTAATGTTGAATTTATACAACTCAACCTTGGCGATAAAACCTTGTATATCCATAATTGAAACATCATCAAAATCAAGGAGACCATGCTCTTGAGAAAGAGAACCGACGTCCTCCCAGGAATAAGAGATTGAATCTCAAAAACCACCTCAAAGAAAGATTATACTCCTACTCAATTGAGACAAAAACCAAGGAATCTCTTCCACACATCAATTTTAAACCCTCCAAATCTAAACTAAATGGAAAGATAAATCCCAACTAGTTGTTCTTCCCTCCCACTGCCAATGAGCCAAACCAACAATTACCTTATGGGAAACCTAGATTCTCTGAATGATGAGGGAGACAAAAACCTGAAATATATGAAGAGACAAGATCATATAACACAATCTAAAAGTCCCTCCAACTCTACTTGAATGTTGTGCTAAAAGCACCCAATGCCAAAATAATATCTACCAAGGAATTGAACACTCAAGACATCACACCAACAACTTGTATATGAGAATACTCTCCTAAGTGGAAAAATTAATCGATGCAATACCCCCCTTGTCCTTGGGAATGATGAAAGCATCCCATGGAACCAAGAGAAATTCTCTATCTCAACCATACTTGAACCATAGATAATATTTCACAATATTCTCGAGTTGTTTAGCTTGATCCCTACTAGGAAACCAATGTGATACATAATATACATGAGATTCCTAAAACATATGGCCAACAACATTTAACCTACCTATGAATGGAAGGTCCTTATGATGCCATATATGAAGCTTACTTTGCAACTTCTACAAACACCAATCCTACATGGGAATTTGTGAAAAACTAACTCCAAAGGTAATCCCAAAATATCATGCAAAAACTCCATGTCAAATATAAGACCAAGTAGCAGGAATCCAACCTAAGGGGTTTTCAAAACTATTGACAAAACGTAAGTTTTATGAGGACTTACTATGAAACCTAACGCAAAGAAAAATGTGTCTAACCAAGAAAATTATTCATCAACAAATGTATTATTGACTTTGATCGAGAGAAGAGAGTCATATGAAAAGTGCTTCTTTACCATATCAAAACCATCTTGGAGAAGAATACCATGAATTTTACCAGAAATATGTGTGGCCTCCAACAAATAACCCAGAACGTATCTACAATCAAGACATTTAAATAAGGTTTCAAAGGACATCCTTGGTAAACAAAATGATGTCAATTAATTTAAGGAGACATGACCAAAAACTATGTAGCCTAAGAATCCAAATGTCCCTTGAATTCCTAGATATCAAGCGAACATTTAGGACACGGGATAGTTGATGAGTGTAATGAATCATGGAGTACATGCATCAATATTAATATTATTGAAGGGGTTGGGAAAAACACCATCTCCAATCTCTCCAAAATGACCAAGTCATTCTAATGTTCAATTTATACAACTCAACCTTGGAAATAAGCCCTTCTAGATCCATAATCGAAACATGATCAAAAGAAAGGAGACCATGCTCTTGAGAAAGAGAACCGACATCCTCCCAAGAATGAGAGATTGAATCTCAAAAATAACCTCAAAGAAATATTATATTCTTACTCAATTGACAAAAAAACCAAGGCATCTCTTCCACACATGAATTTTAAACCCTCCAACTCTAAACTAAGTCAAAAGTTGAATCCCAACTAGTTGTGTTTCCCTCCCACTGCCAATGAGCCAAACCAACAATTACCTTGTGGGAAACCTAGATTCTATGAATGATGAGGGAGACAAACACCTAAAATATATGAAGAGACAATATGATATAAAGTAATCTAAAAGTCCCTCCAACTCTACTTGAATGTTGTGCTAAAAGAACCAGATGCCAAAATAATATCTACCAAGGACCTAAACACTCAAGACATCACATCAACCACTTGTATATGAGAATACTCTCCTAAGTGGAAACATTAATCGATCCAATAACCCCCTTTTCCTTGGGAATGATGCAAACATGCCATGGAACCAATATAAATTTTCTATCTCCACCATACTTGAACCATAGATAAGCTTTCAAAATCTTCTCAAGTTGTTGAGATTGATCCCTACTAGGAAACCAATGTGATACATAATATACATGAGATTCCTAAAACATATGGCCAACAAAATTCAACCTACCTATGAATGGAAGGTCCTTATGATTCCATATATGAAGCTTACTTTGCAACTTCTACAAACACCAATCCTACATGTGAATTGGTGAAAAATCGACTCCAAAGGTAATCTGCAAATATCATGCAAAAAATCCATGTCAAATATAAGACCAAGTAACGGGAATCCAACCTAAGGGGTATTCAAAACTACTGACCAAAAGTTAGTTTTATGAGGACTTACTATGAAACCTAAGGCAAAGAAAAATGTTTCTAAACAAGAAAATTCCTCATCAACAAATGTATTATCGACTTTGATTGAGAGAAGAGAGTCATATGAAAAGTGCTTCTTTACCATCTCAAAACCATCTTGGAGAAGAATACCATGACTTTTACCATAAATATGTGTGGCCTCCAACATATATCCCAGAACGTATCTACAATCAAGACATATAAATAAGGGTCCAAAGGACATCCTTGGTAAACAAAATGTCAATTAATCTAAGGAGACAAGGCTCTATTAAACAAAAAAAAAGTTGAATCAATAATTAAGATAGTATTCACCATGACAACAAAATAATGATTAAACCCTAAACAAATCAACATCTCAAAAATAAACTATGTACCGATCGACCCGATCATAAAGTTTGACAAAATCAAATTTCAAGATCAAAGTATGTTGTGAGTCTTCCTTGCCAACTCCATAGCCTCCCATGTAGAGACCATAGTATCAAGAATGAATCTCCCTTCAATAAATCCGTCAAACCACATACTTAGAAACTAAGTGGATACACAATGCATGAGACTTGGTGATAACTTTATAAGAAACCATGAGAAAAGTGATAGGCCACCATCCATTAAGGAATCCCTAGTTACACTCTTTGGAATAAGCTTAATTATCCCCTGGATTAGAAACTCAAACAACTAATAGGTAGAAAAAGCTTTTGTATTAGTCCTAATTTGACCAAAGTAAGTGTCAAGCACATTGAATCACCTCACTTTAGATAACACATCCTCACCTACCTCCATTGAAAAACAATCATTATCTCTACCAACTTCTTGAAAGCTCCCCTCCATATCACCATAATTGAGTAGATATGGATTTTCTGAATTCCAACCATACTTCAACATACACCCCCTTCTTTGGGAATAAAAAAGTGAGCCATTATCATCGTCTAGAAAAAAAAAATATTTAAAAGTGAACCTCTATATTTAAAGTTATGGATTCCCTGTATTCCCTGTATAGGATGTTCCTTATAATCAACCAGTTGTACATATTTAGTGTAGGGATCCATGTTTCATCACATATCCACACTCACACCATCTCCTAATTCGTATGTCCGTCAATTAACTATTTTTTACCATGGGTACGAAAAAAACCTTATGTTAATGTAAGAAACATAATATATAGGATCTGGGAAGTTAGGGTTTCTATAATGAACTCTGACCAAAACAAGAAACTTCCTAGTGAACTCAAAATACAAGCAAATGTTGATCTTGAAGAAAGGACCCTATTTCTTAGCATCTAGGAACCTTGATTTTAGAGCAAGGATTATGGATCCATAGACATCCATTATGGTTCCTCTTTTGGTTGATATAATTTCTCTATATAGCTTGTTGAGATAAGTCTAATTTATTATATAGTATCTTAGAAAACCACTTACAAAGGGTTCCAAAGAATAGCAAATTCCCAACCTTATGCACAAATAACAATATTTTCACATCACATTTCTCTTTCATTAGTCTATTCTTGAGAAAAAAAAAATTCCTCCTACAATCACCTTTCTTATGTTCCATGATATTATCTTCATATTAAACCTTTGGGAGGGTGACAGGAAAATACTCTCTTCCTACTATCAGTTTCTCAAATATATCATCTAGTATCCTTCCTCTTATACTCTATGTTTTTACGTTCTCCTGCTCCTTTTCCTAGTATCCTTCCTCTTATACTCTATGTTTTTACGTTCTCCTGCTCCTTTTCCTTTCCTCTTTGATAGTTTTTTTGGGGTTTTCAAATTATTTGTCCAAAACAAAAAACCTTCATCTTGACATTGGCATTGATTAGAAGTTCATGCTTTTCTTTTTCTTTTGAATAGTTTCTTTTGAAGATGTTGTACTTATTCTTTCATAAATTTCCAATTGGTTTTTCCCATATCTTTAAATCAATACTAATAATTTTACTTTTTCCATTATTTTATCTTCAATTATTTTTCCTACCTCCTAGTGAGATTATCCTAATCCTTCCTTCTTTGTTTCCAATCTAAACTCATCTTCGTTGTCTACCCCTTAATCTAGATTTTTTACCTCCAAATATAGATTTGATACTATTTTTGAATTCTTCATTTTCCATCTTTTGGAATCAATCACCAACCCTTCCTAGATGTTCTCAAAAAGTAACAATACCTCCTTATTTTTACCCTTATTTTCTACTTTCTCTATCATATTTATCGTATCCACTCTTACTCAAATTCTATAACCATTACCTGGAACCCTTTCCCATGTTTCATTTGTCCGCATACCTTTGTGAAACCTTCTATATGTATATCTTTTATTTTATTTTCTTAGATAACCACCACGTTGAGTGGTAGTCTCTACAAACATGTAAATGATGCATGCAATGTTTGACCTATAAATAGTTTATTTTCTTAGATAGCAACCACGTTGAGTGGTAGTCTCGACATGTTCGTGTTCATGGAATGTTTGACATATAAATGATGCATCTTCGTTTTCCATCATTAAAAAAAACAATTGTTTTGGAAGGTTTGACATATAAATGATGCATCTTCATTTTCAATCGTTAAAAGCCACTGTGTTAAAAACTAATGAAGATTTTTAAATTAATAAATTATTTTGATTTAATAAAAAAAATTAAATTACTTTGATTTAATAAAAATATATATTTTTTGAAAAGACAAATAAATTTAACTAATTATTAATATTTTCATTAAATAAAAACAAAAACAAGAAATTTATAATTATTTAATAACTATATTAAATTTCTCATTAATTAAAACAAAGAAATCTATAGTTATTTAATAACTACATTTTAAACCATTTAAAATAACATATTCTCTATAATAACAATATGTTTTAAGGCATATGCTTAAAAAAAAATTAAATATGATACAATAAGAGCTTCTACATAAATTCACATATCTACCCAGAACAACAACGCATTTCAAAAATAGTAAAGTATGTTAAGAGCTTCTACATAAATTCACATGTCTACCGAGAAAAACAATGCATTTCAAAAATAGTAAACAATGCATTTCAAAAATAGTAAAGTATGTTTTCAATATGTATTATAGATTCTAGCTAAATTAGACTCTAGATAAATTTCAATAAATTACTCAAAGTACACGTTGAATATTGAAGTTTAATCTTAATTGAAAGTGAAAAATAAAATAATTGGATAATTCAAAATGTGGAAAATGTTTATAAAATATTAATATAATTTTTAAATATATTGAATTGGTAAAAATAAAGTAACTATATAATTTAAAATTAAAATTTCAAAATAATATATTTTATTAAAAAATAAAATATTAAAAAATAAAATATAATTTTAAATAAATAAATAATAATTTATACTTTAAATAAATATTTTTCTTGAGTTGGAAATCAGTTATTATTTTTATCAAATTATTTGTAACATATATCCAAATATTCATATATATATATATATATATATAACTTAGAGTAAAATTTATACAAAAGTATGAAATAAAATTCAAAGAGAGAAATCTTGCACTAGAAACAAAAAAAAAACTAGCTTGTATATCATAGTCAAAATCAAGCTCATGTATTAATGTATTTACATGCAGTATGCCAAAATGTCCTTTTACTAAATAAAACCTACCATGATTTCCACTATAATCCTATACAAAATGTCTAGTATCAAAATGTTAAAGAAGTACATAAGAGGGCTAACTAGCTAGATGATCTTGCGTATATTATGCCCCTTCTAGAGATTCTGGGGATGAATTCAAATTAAGTACTTGTCTAGGAGGATCTAGAGAAGAAGAAACATCAAATATGGTCATGACTGAACTTGATGAGGATGGAGAGCCAAGCCAAGAACACAATTACTCGACTTTCAAGCATATGGAAACTACCTCGTTGCACAATTGTTGTTTCCCTTGCCTCTGCTCTATGATAAACTCCATAGTGGTCTGCATTTGGGGTGACATATTTCTAATATTGATATGTATAGCATTCACCGAGTCCACCGGAGCCTCCTTCGCTTTTTCATGAAGGTCTCATTGCTAATGCGCCACACCGAAATATCTATTCATCATGGATTTAATTCCCCTTCTCTCATCGATTGTGTGCATACTCTATGATGTTAAGTCACCAATTCGAAAGCTATGGGGACAAAAAATCTAGTCATGTTAAGGGTTGGTGTGGCTCAGTATGGGTGTGATCCCAGTGCAATTTTGACGATTTAGATACCCCTAAGTCCCACGCCGATAGGTCACTAACAAACAAAAAAAAAACACTTTATAAATATTTTATATTTAGTTATTATTTTTATCAAATTATTTATAAAATATATCCAAATATCCTTTTATTATGTAAATTATATCTATATCTATCTCTCTCTCTCTCTCTCT
>SNQJ01S0073961.1:0-14270 GCA_010110895.2 Picea sitchensis | reverse complement strand
TATTTCCGCTGCATCTCTATGTTTATGTGTATTTCTGTATTTCATATTGTTCCTACATAAATCCATATCACCCACACCAAGGTGAACCACGTATATCTTGTGTTTGTTGTGTTTTTCATTTATCTGCTTAGTAATTTTGTTATTATGTATAATGGATAGATCTGATGTTGCTTAGTGCTTTACTTGTGCTTTATGAATGAATGTTAGATCTAACTCTGTGATGTGTGCTAAGTGGTTGAAGTGCTTACTCTTTGTTGTTACTACGCTGATCCATATTAGGGTTTGTTCTGTGATGTTAATAAAACCTATTGAGTTAATGAATATCACATTTTAAGTGTGGATAGAATACTCTGTGAAGTGTTATAATCACATATCTATGTCCCAACTTGGTTACAGACACCTGAGTCCTATAACCCCCCCTGCTTCTACCTCGGGTGAGACTTTTCCTTCTTCATAGGTGTTGTCGAAAGGGCCAGTAGTTAGGGTTTTGTTGGTGCGATGTTGAAGCATTGAACCCTGGGTCTACCCCTGTGCCAACAAATGGTTCCATTGTCGGTACCTGAAACTGTGATTGCTGGGAACTGAAGTAAGAGAAAAGAGAAACTTTGGGCATGGATTTGTTGTTGTAGTGCACGATAGTCTACTTGACTTGCGAATCTTTGTGCTAAGAAATAAATCTGATCTGAAGAAAAGAGGTAAGATCTGAAAAGAGGTAAGACTTTGTGCTTTGATAAGAGTAAGATAAGTGAAAATTTTTGTTTCGAAAGCATGAATTTAAGTATGTTTAATAGATTTTGTCCTAGTCTGAAATCTAGGGCACAGTTGGAAGAAAGAGTTGATATAAGTAAAGCTAATAGAAATGAAGAAAGATGTGTTTTTTTGTAAACAAAAAGAGAGATCTTTGTATTATATCATCATGAGTGTACACCTGTGCATTGTTTGGTAGCCACTTGTTCCACCACATAAGGGAAACCGGAACATGTGGCTCCAAGCGGTGATATGTCTAAAATGGCAGAGGTTCGGTTTACAAAAATTGAGCAAAAGCTAAGAATTTCAACAGGAACCTTGTTCCCACTAGATAGCCTAGGGAAGACTTCATTCAAATCCGCCATTACTAAGATGGTTATACAACTGTAAAAAAAAAAAAATAGATAATCACTATTCATTCTAAAAATTGTAATTGACAAGAACCAGAGTTAGGGGTGGGCTGCTTCAAGCCTTTGGGGAACCTGGATGTCCATAGATGGTGTAGACCGGGACAAACTTCTGCTTGCAGGTGGAGCATTGTGCTTGTGGTGGGGCATATAAGAGAGCCTCAAACAAGAGATCCAGTCACTGGTGGATTGTCCTTTGGCCATGCACCTACTCGTCCTGCTACTGTTGAATGTCAAAGAGAACCTCCAAATTCTCTGCTGCCAAATGATAGGTGTGGTGAGAGCCTTCCTCACCACCGTCCATGAATGTGTTCTCCCCATCTCCTGTCAGTTGCCAGCTTGGGGGGATTTACTCCTCCACAATGCAACCTCCTTCCCACAAGCGAGGTTGAAAGTCTTGGGAGGTGGAAGGGCTTGGGAGGCTTTCCCTGGGCGGAGACCCTTCTGTTTTCACCAGGCTCGAGCCTGGTTGAGGAGTTGAAGGTGGCTCAGCGTCATTCAACCTCAGGCCCGGATTCTGAATTGAGGGTAGTGCCTCCTCTTTGACTGTGTTGAGGATGATCGGTGAGGGATGGGGTGGTGGAGGAGAGTGATCAGTGAGGGACGTGATCTCCAATTTAAAAATATGAAGGGGAGACTGAGCGTGAGTCTAGGGCGATGTAGGCAGATTCTCCACTTTTGGAATGCACGGGGTGGACTGAGCACTGCTAATAGGTCTATGGGGGCAGGTAAAATGGGTAATCAAGGCTCGTTGAGAGGCTGTGAGCCAGTTGTCTCGGGTGCAGGTGTTCTTGTTCCTGGTGGAATTCCTGGGCTTGCCTCGATCCTGTGGCATGGTGAGAACCAGGGAGTGAGGGCGATTGTGGATGGGAAAGATTCGGAGGATGTGCAGGAGGCAAGCAAAGAGTCTAGGAGGGTTGAGAAGCACTGCGCAGAGGTGGTAGATTGCAAATGGCAGGTGAAAGTGTGCACCTTGGTCGATTATAACATTTCTGGGAGCCATTGATTCCATTGAAGGCTGATGGGACTAGTTCAGTCACCTGGTACCAGTGGCCTGGCTAGAACGCTCATCTGAGAGCTCCTCCAGGCGCACTGAGTTAATATCCCTTATGGTGAACACCATGGGGAGTTAATTGTGTCGGGGTGGAAACTTGGAGTATTAACTCTCCCCGCAAACTATGCCTACCACATGTCCCCCTCCTTTTTCCAAGTGTCACCCAATCCGGGTGAGGATAGTCCCTTTGAGCCAGCTCCTGGCAGTGAGTCAAAATTGTCGAGCTCTAGGGCCTTCCCAGGGTCGTAAGGGTGATTTGTTGTGTGAGGTCCACCCCTGCATTGGCCAGTCTGTCTGCCACTTTGTTTTTGTCCCTTCTCATGTGGGAGGTGAGGATAGTTAGAGAGGATATGAGTAATGCTTGAAAGCTTCGTAGGGGGCCCAACAGGTGCCATCTTGGGGTGATCTTTTTCGGGTTCCTGCCATTGATGATTTTGGAGGCTAACTCGATTATAACTTTTGAGTCTCCTTCGATGATGAGGAATGTGAAGTTATGGTCCAGGGCTAGTTGGACTCCTCTAATCATCCCCCATATATCTGTCGAATTGTTGGTATCATGGCCCAAGTTTTCTGTTGTTATGTTGTGAAGTATGCCAAGAACATCCCTTATTACTGCTCCCACCCCGGAGGGGCCTGGATTACCTTTCGAAGCTCCGTTGAAGTTGATTTTATGGAATCGGGGTGTGGGGGGGACCAGATCGGGGGACTGACCAAAAGGGAAGAGGGGGGAAGAGGGGATGGTGGGGAGAAGGTGGAGGAGAGCGTAAGGCCCCAAGAGTTAAGAATTAAGAGTTTTTCAGGGTCAGAAGGTTGGTCATCTTTGGTCCAAGGATGGAGCTGGAGAGTTTCTTGAAGGTGCAAGAGGATGGTGGACCAAATGCTTGCGGGGGTGGAGGCCTATGAGTGAAATACTTTCCTATTTCATTCTTTCCAGAGTTGCCATACGATGAAGCATGGTAGGAGCTGCCAGATCCTATTGAGAATTTGGCATTTGTAGGGTCCTGGTTCCCAATTTTTGAACATGTTTATGATGCTTCCCTGATATCGATGAGTTCTCCGCATATGTTGAGTGGCATGATCCCAAATATCATCACTGGTGACATAGTTGTCGAGGAGGTGTTCCATGGTCTCCTCATTTTGTTTGCATAAGTGACAAATCGAAGGGCCAATAAAGCCTCTTTTCTGAAGATTTTCCCAAGTTAGGATCTTGTCCTGTAGGAGGAGCCAAAGGAACGTGGAGATTTTTGGCTAGAATTTGGATTTTCAGACTGCGGTCCAAATGGGATCCTTTGGTATAGATTGAAATCCCTCATGTAGAGTGTATCCTTTTTGAGAGTGAAGTTTCCATTGGGTGAGTGTCCCCATCGAAGAATGTCAGGGTCATTGCTTACTCGAATTCTTCGAGCAGCGAGTGCCTAAGTCTAGTTCTGCAGGTTGCAGTTTCCTGTTGTCTGTAGGTTCTGATGCGTGGATTTCCAAGTTCTCCAGGAATGATTGTTTGGATTGGACACCCACATGTCGGCTACTTTAGCTGTGGCGAGGTTTTGTACGTGGTTTTCATAGTGAAGCAGAGTTTCATCTTATTGAAGGGGTGGCAGCTGTTGTTAGGAGTCAATCCACAACCTAGTTGTTTGGCCATTGTTGATTTCCCAGAAGGCATGCTCCTGGATAAGTGGTATGTTCTACCAGGCAACATTCCATATTTTGGAGCCTTGAAGTTTGTCCTGCATTCGAATCTAGTGTGAATGTTGGATATCTAGAGCATATTTTTGTTTCCAAAGCTCAACCCATATTTATGTTGGAGTTTTGATCCATCTCCATCAAATCTTTTCTCCAATAGTGTTGTTGAGTTTTCCCGGGTCGTGGAGGCCAAGACCCCCCAGGGCTTTGGGTTTGCAGACTTTTTCCCAACTGACTAGAGCCCATTTCTTGTCTGGGTTATGGCCATGCCAAAGGAAGTTTCTATGGAGATTTTGAATTTTCTTTATGACTGATTGAGGGGAAACAAGAGTGGAAAAAAGATAGGTGGGTATGGCTTGGAGAACTAATTTGAGGATGGTGATTCTGGATGGGAGATTGAGCGAGCGAAAGGTCCAACTGTTGAGACGGTTAGAGATGGAGAGCAGGAGAGAGTCCCATGAGAGGTTGCAGGCTGTCGAATATGACAAGGGAAGGCCTAAGTAGCGAGTTGGTAGGGAGAAGACTGGAATGGAGAGTAGCTGAGAGATATGTTGTTGGACGGCTTTGGGAGTATTGAAGAAGAAAAGCTGTGATTTTGCTAGGTTAAAGGAGGTACCAGTGGCGTCACTGAATTCAAAGAGAATGGATTTGAGATTGTTGGATTCTTGTGTTGTGGGGGTGTTCATGAGCATGGTGTCATCTACGAATTGACTATGGGAGGCCACAGTTTCAAGCCCATGAAGGGGAGGCCTTGCAAAGATTCGTTTTCTATGGAGGATTTTATGTAACGTCCCAGATCCTCTGCCATTATTACAAAGAGAAAGGGGGAAAGAGGGTCCCATTGCCTTATTCCCCGCAAGGGGGAGAAGGGTTGGGAGGGGGTGCCATTAACAAGGATTGAGAAAAAAGTGGAGGAGATGAGGTTCAAGATCCATTCAATCCAATTGGTGTAGAAGCCAAAAGTTGTTAGGACCTCTTTTATGTAATTCTATCTTAGTTTGTCAAAGACTTTTGAGAGGTCAATCTTGAGAATCATACCCGGCATGCGTGTACTTTTGAGTGAGTGGATGACCTCATGGACCAGAATGACGATCTCCATTATTTGTCTTCCTTCGACATAGCCTGACTGCTCCTTTGAGATGATGAAGGGGAGGATTGGTTTAAGTCTGAGAGCTATTACTTTTGAGATGATTTTGTAGATCACATTGCAGAGTGCTATGGGTCTAAAAATTTTCGGGTTGGTGACCCTTTCTTCTTTGGGTATCAGGGTGAGGAAGGTGGCGTTGAGGGTTGGGACGACTTTGCCAGAGCTGTATGATTCCTCCACTAGTTGCAAAACTTCTTATCTTAGCAAGGGCCAGCAAGAGTGAAAGAATTTCATTGCAAAGCCATCGTGCCCTAGAGATTTACCTGTGGGTAGCTCTTGTATGGCATGATCCACTTCAGCTTGACTTATGGGGGTCGTGAGGGATTCATTTTGTTCCTGAGTGATGAGTGTCGAAATATTGGTTTTCACTCTCCCAATTGCCTCAACATGATTCACCGGTGCCTCTGAGAGGAGGTCTTGGTAGTAATCAGTGAGCTCCTGACTGATGTCCTGATGGCTGAGCAGGGTTCTTCCCTAAGTGTTTTCTATCTTGGTTATGCAGTTAATGAAGCTCTTGTGGATCATGGAGCGGTGGAAGAATTTTCTGTTTTTTTCCCCTTCTTTTAGCCATTGAATTCTGGATTTTTGTCTCCAAAGAATTTCTTCCTATTTTAATCTTTGTTCCCATTATTGCCTGGTTTGTTGCTTCTCCTGTTGTTGATTTGGGGTGTATCCGGTTTGGATGGAGATATTTTGTAGGACTTCAAGTTTTTGTTCCAGGAGTTTTCTTTCTTGGAAGATGTTTCCAAAGACTTTTTTGTTCCACTTTCGCACTTGTTGCTTAAAATATTTGAGCTTATCCTCGAAGCAGTACATTTTGGTTCCCTGTTGTATCTCTGTTGTGTCCCACCAATGACGAGCCAAGTTTTGGAAGTCTAGATGTGTGAGCCAGAACTTTTCAAATTTGAAGGGTTTGAGCTTAGGAGAGGCCATAGTGTCAACCCATAGCTGAATAGGCCAATGATCTGAGCCTGTGTTTTGGAAGGATGTTGGACTCGACCAATGGGCCTTCCAAGAGAAGGATCTCTAAGAGAAGAAAGTGGTCGAGCCTGCAAGCAATTTGTTGGGGTCCCATTCTCTTGTTCGTCCAAGTGAAGGTTCCATTGCCATTTTCTATGTCTACTAGTTTGTGAAGATCTAGAAATTCCTGAAATTTTGTGCTATCTTGTTCCAGTATTTTCTTCCCAACTCTTTTTTCCTCCAGAGTGAGGATCATGTTGAAGTCTCCGCCCACTATCCATCTCTAGTTTTGGGCTATGGAGTTAAGGTAAGAAAGATTCTAAAGAAAAAGTTATTTTTCCTGGATGATCTGCGATCCATAGGCATTGGTGATCCATCCATCTTTATCCGATCCAATTTCTCGATAATGAGCTGTGAGAGAGCCCGGTGTTGAGAGGCCTTGGTTGAGGATGACCAAGTTTGGGTTCTAGAGGATTTCCAGGCCGCCTGTTGCACCTTTTGATTCTATGTGGTATGAGTTGCATTTGCGCCAACATCTTCTGAAGATCGCTTCTACGATCTATCCCGCGCATTTTGTTTCTTGGAGGAGGAGGACATATGGGTCTTCCATTTTGATGCAGTTGTGGAGGATCCTTTTATTAGATCATCCATTGAGGCCCCTGATGTTCCAAGTGATGAATTTCATGATTTAACAGTTTGGTGGGTGGGAGAAGGAGCTCTCTGAGAGCTTCTGTATCTTTCATGAGTTGATCATATAGTTGTCGACCTCCTTGATGAGTTGTTGCATTGTTTTCCCGCCCCTCCTTTTGTTCTCCTTTGTGTTTCTTCTTTGATCTAGGTTAGGATCTCCTCTTATGCCCATTCATAAGGTTTCCCCTGCTGACAAGTCCAAAAAGACGTTGTGAACTTTCCTTAGCTAATCTTCAGGGAGGTTTTGTAGATATTTCTTGTTGAGAGCTTCTTTGAGTCTATCAAGGTCTATTCCTACTAGGTCATGTTCATTCATTTCCATGACTATGTCTTCCTCCTTATCTAGTACTTTGCCTGAGTCTGGGAAGGATGGGGGGTGGCTCGAGGTTTCCTGGGTTGGGGCCTCCCTTGGTTTTCGGGTTTCCTTATCATTGGTGCCATTTGTTCCCATTGCTTTGTGGGGGTTTTCCACCTCATCTTTCACTGGTATATTTGTAAGGGCCTTAAAGGAGTTGGTGTTGGGGTTTCTCCAACTATTGTTGGCTGTTGGTTTCCTCTGCGTTTGCTTTCCGTGATTCTACACCTGGGTGAAGCCATCCTTTGGATTTTCTTCTTCGACTGGCTTGGGGGGGGGGCATTGAGGGGGAAATATCTGAAGAGATGTCCATGCTCATGTCACTTTCTGCATCTGAATGGTATGTGCTTGTAATCTATTATTTGTTCCCACTCCTCATCTTCGTGTTCTATGGTTATTGTTCTTGCAAGGGCCTTGGATATGTCCATATAAACGCAGATTCGAGCATAGGAGGTGTACTTCCTGTTCTTAGTGGCTTCTGAGGACTTTACATGCTTACCAAGAGTATTTCCTATGCCTGATAAGATTTCTTCTAACCAAAATTCTTGAGGTAAGGAATAGAGATGAATCCATACTTGAGCGTAGGTAAAGTTCTCTTTCTCTGGGGAAAAACGTTCAGTCCAGAATCACAGATATAGTCCAGTCGAGTTGTAGAAGTAGGGTCCTCCTTCAAATACACGGTCTTTGTCCTCCATATTTTAGAATATAACTGTGAAGAATCCCTTAGAGCTCAACTTGAGATCATAGTCTCCCTTGGAGCTCCACCAGGTTTTGATCCAGCAATCCAGATCTCTTTTCGAGTGCCAGAGGCCTAGGAACTTGCCTATGAGGGCATGGCCCCTCATGAACTGGGTGTTCTCACCTATTTTGTTTCTTTTTATAATGTATCATAGTGTTGTCAGGGTCTGTGAAATGCATTTTCCTGGTAACCATGTACGAGCGGATTTTGTATGCAAGGTATCTGCATCCATGTTCATGCGCGTGCCTCCATTCATTTCATCCTAAAAGAAATGTTCTCGCAGATGTTGTGGCGGTTCGAATGATGGTCTGTGCACGTGAGCGTTCTGTGGGTCATTCATTGCAATGTTGCGGTATGAGGGGGCTTCTACCCCCTCTTCAGTGGTCATTTTGTTGTACCGGTCAGATCTTCAATGCAGAGTGTGTCAAAGTTTGCAGAGGTGTGCGGCTAAGAGGACGGGGGATTCGAGGGAGCATGAAACCCTAGTTGCAGAGCATGAAACCCTCCAAATTTCTTCGCATTCTGAAATGTGCCATATGTTACTAAAGCTACCTCTTGTAATTTGTAGCCAGAAATTCATTTCAATGAAGAAATATATGTTATTCCTATGCATAGAAATAATTTTTGGACTAATAAGTGGATGCAGGAACCTAGAATGAATTTTTGTAGATTGTAGGTCCAACAATGTGATCCTAGTGCGTAGTACAGGAGAGGTTGGGGAACATACAAGAGAAATAGAGGATTGACACTATGTTATAACTACAGAAGACTGGGACATCTTGTTAAGGAATGCCCTGGTACAAGTCCTATTTGTCTTTGTTGTAAAATTGTTGGTCATGAGGTTGAGGATTGTCTAATGATGATTTCTAAAGCTGAACGAATGAACATGAGACAAGAAAACTATGAAGAAAGTCAAGCTCAGGCTATGTTGTCACAATCAAAAGAAACGATGAACAATCACAAAGATGTCAGTTTACCAGAGATCCTGAAAGTAAAACATCACATAAGTACAAGAATAAGAGACTTCAACATAGACTGTGTCTTGGATGAAGAAACACAAGTGAATATTATGACAGAAGACACTTGGGAAATTTTGGGAAATCCTACTGTGATACCTTCATTAGGAAGGATAGGCTTGTTTAAAGGTAATTTGATAACCCTATGTGGAAGAGTTACTAAAGTACCTATCATTATCCATGGAACATCGACTGAAGAGGAATTTGAAGTCATTAAGTTTGTTGAGAGCAACGCCCCTTTTCTACTTTTATTAGGAAAGACTTGGATTTATAAAGATCAGATCAGAAGGAAAGCATAGGAAGAAGCTACAGAAAAGAAAAAGAAAGAACTAAGGGATTTCATAGCTAGAAAAATAGATCGACTAATAGAAGAATGAGAAGATAAGTTGAAGCAACAAAAGGCAATATAATTAGTTTTCGAGGTTGAAAGAACGCAAGAAGGTTTGAAGGACCTATCCATGCAAGAAAGAAGAATTCCCACCCAGGAATTAATGAGAGAAGAGAAATTAACTTCGAACCCTTTGAGAGAACATCAACAGTGCGAAGTCACTATGCTAGGAGAAGATAAGAATAAGAATGGAAAGAGGAATCCTGAAACAATTAAAGAGACTCAGATCACAAAAAATAAGGAAAGGAAGCTCAGTAAGAAGAAAGCCAAGTTGGAAAATCTACAGGAAGTTACAGAGAACAAATGGAATACTTCGTAGGAGGCAGGTTCGCAGGATTCAAACCTCGCTGGAATAGCAGGACCGTGTAGAATGGGACTTCGCCTCGGCGTAGCTATATGATCATTGGAGGCATCCTCACTGTTAGAATGATGTTGCAAAATGGATAGAAAAATGCATTTATGGGTAGACAGACTGCCATTGGACGTTGAGACCGTGCCATAATGGATAGATTCGCATTGATGGAACCATTCCTGCCCTTTGGAAGAATTTGTTACGGTGTCCCACTTATTTAACCCATCGGACACTGCACCGGGACCAATTTTTGCCACCCGTGATTAAATGAACTAACAGAGAACTGATTGTGTGTCGAGCTGTGATTTCAGAAACTAGATGTCGTTGTCTATTTGTCTACCCCGCTTATCCATTTGCCTACCCCGACCTGTCTGTTTAACAATGAGAATGTCATGCGAACCCACTGAGTTAGAGAAGTCCGTCGAGGAGGTTCTTAAGAAGTTCATGGCTGATAGAGCTATGTCTAAAGGTTTCCAGGCATCGTCGACTAGGGGAGTGCAAGCTTCCCCTTCGACCGGACAACATTATGGTCGTTCTAACCCCATGACTGAGCAATGAAGTAAGCATCACGGTGATCTGGATAATGTGAAGCAAATCCCGTCCCTGAAGAACATCGACTTCAATCTCGGGGATAGAAAGAACTATGCTATGCTCGCACCTCATATATACTTGACGAAGACTATTGGGAAGAACCCTCACTTGGTCTCCCAGTCATGGATTAAGGAGCTGGCGCAGTCCACTATACTAAATGTGATGAAGATTCCCCATTTTGGCCATCACCAGGAGGTTAACGCTTGTGTTAAACTCCTCTTGTCGTGATACCATGGTGGATACCTATGGCTCGATCGACAGATTACTGTGGATCCAGTGTTGATCCACTTGATTACAAGATTGAGCATGCAAGGACTTGACCCTCAACAGTTTTACTCAGGGAAGGTCTCATATCGCTCCCTGGCACAATGCATCAAGGAAGCATACGGAAAAGTTGAAAAGGGAAAGTGAGGCTACAAGTTAGCCTCTATCCAGGATGGTGCAGTGCGCCTTTCTTTCCAACTCATAGTTGGAAAGCTTGTAAGAAAGAACCACCCCCCTAAGGTCACCGGGTTTGTGGTGGACCTTGCAGGAAAATGCTTGGAGGGAATGCAGATGAATTAGGCGAGCTACCTCATCAATGAACTCGAGAAATACTGTCGTGAAGATCATGATCAGGGATACAAGTTCCACTTCAGTTGGCTTATAGTGTTTATTTCATTTGTCGCTTGGAAAATGTCGGAAGGAGCCACCTTCCTGGAGATCGAACCATCAGAGTCATTGGCCGCTAGAATCTCTACCTTGTGGTACACCAATTACATGTCGAAGCAATGGCAGTCAAACATTGTGTTCCATGCATATTATTAGCAACTGAAGGTTTCCATTGAAGCATTTCCATGCATGACACCGCGTACCTTGAACTACTACAGACCGATAGCCAAATTTTGCATAGATCAACATTTTATCTATATCACTGCATGCAAAGATGAGAGAAAGGAAGAGTTACAGTCCTATTACAAGCTAACAGATGATGACATGGACCAGATCATGAAGGAATGGTCGGAGGAGTTCCTTATACTGGTCGATGATGCATAACTCTTAGACACTGACATCATAGGAAGCCCCTTGGTCACTCAGGTCGAGCATGCAGGACAGTCTAGTACAAAGAAGAAGAAGAAAAAGGAGGAATTCCAGAATATAGAGACCGATGAGGAGGACAACGCCTCTGAAGGAAATGGATCTGGCTTGCTAGGAGGAGGAGACGAATAAAATGGACAAGGAGAAGGAGACAAAGAAGAAAAGCAAGGAGAAGGTGAAGCTACACTGCTGAAGGATCCCCCTACTGAAACAAAAACACCGCAAAAGAGGAAATTTTCTCCGGAGAAACCTTCAGCAAGAAAGAAGATGCACACTAATAAGCCCCAGTTCCTCATCGGAGACTACATAATTGGGGGATGGACCAGCCCAGCTAAGAAGACTTGCAGATGCGACAGAGGCTCGACTTCAGAAGGTCCAGGAGGAAAAGGAGAAGACTACAGAAGCCTTGAAATGGTAAAAAGAGGAAGTCTTAGAGAAATTGCGAGTAGCGTAGTACTATGTAACCACCTATGAAAATGAAAAATACAGGTTTCAGGTGATGTTACAGGAGGAAAAAGTAAAGCTACAGAAAGAAAAAAGAAGTTTCTCACAGAATAGGCCACAGTCAAATAGGCAGTAAACAGAGCATGCCACTCTATTCCAGGCTTGGCCTAGGAGGAACATGAGTTGGTCAAGGCTCAAGTAGCGAAGTTCGCTGAGACCATCCAATAGCTTCAAGAGAGGATAACAGAGTTGGATTTCTAAGAAATATCGATCACCCTGTTGGCATGTTTATAGGAAGGTGTGCTTGTCATTAATGGCAAGATCAGAGTATGCAGCGATGGAAAAACAGGGACAACGTAAGCTCAGGAGGATTAGTGTAGAGTCGCATGCAGTGCATAGGTGTGCACTTGGGACGAGGTTAACTCATTTCCAAAGCTCAAGAGAGATAGCGTACTCAGGATATTAGACAAATCAAAGATCGAGGTCTTTGACACTTAGAAATTATTCCAAGTTAGAAGGATGTGTAAGCCCAGGAGGAGAAGCGACAGTGATCTTTGGATCCCATTGAGAATTCTCGATGAACATCAGATATGAGACCGAGGTCCAACCGGTGTTGGATCCAGGAGAACCTGAACGTTCTTTAAAGAGAAAGGTGAAGTGGGGTTACAAAATCTCGAAGGCAGGAGGATAGTTTCGGATACTGGGAGTTGGAAGAGTCAAGACTTTGCATAATCAGGAGTCCCAGAATCGCGAAATGTGAAACACCGAAATCCCGAAAGCAGGAGGACAGTTTTGGATACTGGGAGTTGTAAGATTCAAGACTCTTCATCATCAGGAGTCCCGGAATCGCGAAATTTGAAACCCCAAAATCCTAAAACAGGCACATCAATCGGAGTTTCAAATACCGGGAGTTGGAGGAGTCAAGAGTCGAGACTCTTCATCACAGGAGTCCCGAAGTCACGAAATGTGAAACGCTGAAACACCTTTTTGTGTATATTTCGAACACCGGGAGATGGAGCATCAAAACACTTCATCACAAGGAATGTCGAAATGTCGAAATGCCGAAATGAAAAAAAAACCTTTTGGTGTTGGTTTCGGATAACGGGAGTTGGAGTGTCGAAACACTTTGCAACAGGAATGCCGAAATGAAGAAATGCTAAAATGCGTTTTCAAATAAGGATATGGTCATCGTCGGTGGTTACATCGTCGAAGAGATGTAGAGAAGAGATCAAAGAGACAAGCTCAATTTCATAGTTTGGGACATGGAGAGTCGAGATGACTCTTCACAGAATCCCCGAAACGCAAAATTTGAAATACATGTTCAGAATTGGCCCTTGGTCATAACCCATGGTCACATCGACGAAGTCTCAAGGGAGGAGGTAGAACGAAGCTAATATCCATTTTAGAGATCGTGACTTGGAGAGTCGAGATGCGTCACCACATGGATGTCGAAAAGCAGAATGTCAGAATGCCAAAATTCTAAAAGGTCGAATTGCGAAATGGTGAAATAAGCGCAAGACCCATCATTTATGATCCAATGGTGCAGGTTATTCAAGAATATGATCGAAGGTATACTGTTGCTATTCAAATTTAATCGATCAGTGGTGATTTAGTTGCTGAAGCAGTCTTTGGAGGTTCACAGTGTAACTGCTAGAAACCACTGATGGTTTCTGCCAGAGGACTCGAAGAGACTTTTGTGTGATTGCCAGAGGAGCTGAAGAGTCTCAAGGAATATTCTAGTGGAATGAAGACTGTTCATAGAGGAAATTGACATATGGATGAGCATTGAATCCTGTAACTGCAACAGAGAGGATGAGCTCGACTTTGACAGAGAAGACAAAGAGTCTTGATTGTTGGAGAGGCTAAGGAATCTCAGCATAACACCAAATGATGATGGACACATGGGTTTAACAACCAAAGAAGTTGAAGAGTTGCAATGATGATCAGGCAGAGCACTCAACATGAAGAGCATGTAGAATCATTGCGCACAGGAGATGCACAAGGTGAACATAGACTATAAGAAGGTAGAATAAAGAAGAGATGGGTGTTACTGTTGAGAGGGAATTATGCACGTAGAAGGAGGAGTGTGCAGTAGATGAAATACAGAGAAGATGAATGGTGCATTGAATGGACATGGTGCACAGAGCATAAAAGGCAGAAGCACAGAAAGCGCAAGGATGTGTGCAACAAGACAGTGAGACACTAAAGGAAGGCTGAGGTGCTCTTGTAGAGAAAAACAGAAGATCAGATATTGCAAGAAGATGCAGACAGAGAGACATTGATACAGGAGAGTAGAGCAGCATAGAAGAATAGTGATAAGCCTGGTAAGCCAATGATAAATATTGTATCACTGTGATAAATTTATAGATAACAAACTTTATATTTCATGGTGGAAAGGAGGTGCTAGGGAGGATTGTTGTCCTCAAAGGTTCAAGTGGGTGCTTGAACACAGGGAGTTGTAGCTTCCATCTGGTTGTAGCCAGAGAAACCAGGGTGGTAGGGTGGTGCAAGGCAGAACTGTTGTTCTCTGTTATACAGGTTGGTGCCTGTGTGAATGGAAGTTGGTGCTTCC
Organism: Picea sitchensis; assembly: GCA_010110895.2. Lineage (NCBI taxonomy): Eukaryota > Viridiplantae > Streptophyta > Pinopsida > Pinales > Pinaceae > Picea > Picea sitchensis. The sequence goes on along the minus strand of SNQJ01S0073961.1, from coordinate 51 downwards.
ATCCAGTTGGTGCTGGAACACTTAGGGAGTTGGTGCTTCCTTCTAGTGGGT
>SNQJ01S0073960.1:0-36530 GCA_010110895.2 Picea sitchensis | reverse complement strand
TTATATTCAATTTTTTTTTTAGTTTATTATAATGTAAAAGGCCTATTTTTTGTATCTTATAGGGAAAATGGAAGGAAAGAGATTATCTATGAATATATCTGGATCATGAACTGTAATAATGGCATCCAAATTGCAACTGGAACCTCCATGAATGTTAGGTAACAAAATGATAGAATAACACCTGAGTTATCAAGGGCAGTGAAGAATGTTAGAGAGTGGAAATATGTGGAAGGTGAAAAAAAACTGGAATATTCTTGGTTTTTTAAAGAAAAGCAAGGAAACAATGGAGATCATATATATTTGTATTGTGTTGAATTAGAACATGTGCAATGAAATTATCAGACACTTGGTTTGTTACGAGATATAGTTTTGGTGCTAGCCACAGATATTGTTTATGCACTTGTAAAACAAGGCATAACTTATATCAAGATTAGATATTGTTTCAAATTGAGAATTATAACAAGAATGAATGTTTTTCAGAATTATGTGCATCCATCCTTGGTGACATTGAGAAATTCAATGTAACTTTTTTATTTTTATTTTTGTGTCATTTATTATTTTTAGTATCATGGTAATTTTTTAATTTTATTTAACACGAAAATGTTATATTTTATTTTTATAGGAATTTGTTGAACGACTTTCACATATGTTAGTGGGGATTTACTCTAGAGATAATAATATCATGGATGTCATCAACTCTTTTCATATTGAAAAGACACGAGAAGGAAGGAAAAATAAACGAAAAGTAACAGAGGTTGAAGCTACAAGAGTAGACAGAGAAGAACATGAAAGAAGAAAGAAAAATCATCATTCTAGAAATCCTAAAAGGGTTACATTTTAAAATGGGGAAACTCCAAAGATTTTGTTGAGATTGGTCCCAATGAGGTTATCACTCCTTTTTTCAAAATGAATAAAAAATATAAACGTAAAAGAGTTATGGTTGATGATGAGTCCATTCCTATTGATTATGAAGAAATCATTGATTTAGATGAAACACATTTAAATCATATGAGGAAGAAAGAAAATGTTGTTGATGATGTTCAAGAAGCCATCGTTATCTCAGAGTATTATAGTGAAAGTTTTAAAGGTAACAAAGAAATAATAACACATGGTGTTGATCTAGAGGTTGGTATAATGAAAGAAACACAAAATTCCATTCGAAATATATTGAGGACGATGAGCTTAGTTGATGATGGCCACACATTTCAGTTGAATGTGAAACAACTTTATAAACCCACAGAAGGGAAAGAAAAATATCAAATTAGAAAACCACATCACTTGCATATTCACAATTTGAAAGAATTGATTAGGTACAATCCATATGCACATGCGGTTGACTACCTAGTTCTTGTTGACCCAATGGAAGTTCCTACGAGGGAATAATTTGATAGATCAAAATGTTTTGACTACCAATATTATGTTATTGTAGGAAATCATTTTGCAGAGGCTAGAAGAGAATTGATGCAAGAATATCCAATTAATACTCTTTTTGAGACAGTTAAATGCACAATTTATGTTGGTTTAACAGATTCAGAAGAAAATTTATTGTCATGGGATCATAACACAAACAATGAGTAAAAAATGTCCATGACTTTCATTCAAATGGTGAGATTTATCCATAATGATATTTCTGAAATATGTCGTGGGGAGAGATCAAATGTTGATGTCAAGTTTCAGAAGCAATGTTGTATGGAAATAGGATTCCCACTTGATGATGAAAATACAAAAGAAAAAAATAGCAAAGGAAGTGATGTATTTAGAGGTGTGGATAGTTATTTTCAATTGGGATTTAGAACTGGACAGGTATGGGATTTGATAGATGAGATATTCACCCTATGAGAAAATATTAATAGAAAAAATCAGAGAGTTAAGAAGGATAAACCATTGATATGTGGCACAAGTAAGACAGGTCCTGAAATAAAAAATCTTCCAGATGATATGACTATAACACCTTGGAGATAAATACAAGGAGTGAAGGATGAGAAACTTCTCATAACTATATTATCATGTTTAAGGTCAGAAGAATTGTCAATGGAATAAATGTGTGATGAATTTAAAAAGTAAGTTTGTTGAGTTATTTTTATTTATGTTAGGATAATAAAATTAATTTTTTCAGTTTAACATATCAATGTTCTAAGTATTTTGTTATATATATCATTATAACATTATTTTTTCTTTATTTAATCACAAGGTGTATATGAGAATACAAGAGGAAATGGTCAAGATGTTGAATGAAGAAAGTTGCGATGATGTTAAACTCAACTATGTAGATTCAAGCTCTATAGCAGTATTGAAACAATTTTTTGTTGCATTCAAAAACGTATGTTGAATATGCCAAAGAAAAATGCAGATGGAGTACCTAAAATTTCAAACATTTTATTCAAAAAGGCAAGTTTGAAAGAGAAAGAAGGAGACGTGTTAAAAATGTTCAACTTGATTACACCCTTGATCACTACATTTGGAATGGACTCGACACTGTTCAATATAAATTGATATTAGTTGATTGTGAACAACTTGCAAATATTGGTCCTAAAAACGAATACCCCCTAGTTATTGTGGATATCCCTCGTGGTTATAATATCCAAAACATTGGATATGATACTGAGTCTTATACTTACCAAGCTTTCAATAAAGTGGTTATGGGATTTACATAAGTTACAACATCACCATTTTGGAGATTTAGGGTATTTCATTTAGACACACAACAAGGATTAGTGAAATCAAGCTTCAAGGGGAAAGAAAAGACAAGGATGTAGTTTATTTGGTAAGATATCGAAAGTGTATGTTTAGCAATTAAGATTAGAAAACAATTTTATTAATTCACAAGTTAATTGAATTTGCACTTATTTATGATAGATGCACTTGAATCTAATATTCATATATCCAATAGAGAATCATTTAAACGTGATTTTGAGAGTATACATCTTGCAACCTGGATACAATATGATTCTTATAATTCTATTCTTGTCAATGCAAAGGATGGAGAGACTTATAGTAGTGTATTGATATACAATGTTGTGGTTAGAAAGCTACCATATGAGGAAAAAGATTTGAAAGGAGAGATTGTTAACATTTATCAAAAACCGTAAGCATTAACTAATTATCTTATAGATACATTTTCAAATGAAGGAGATTGGGTTTGATACATTTTCAAATGAAGGAGATTGGGTTTGATACATTTTCAAATGAAGGAGATTGGGTTCAGGTGAGAATTATGATATAATATTTATGGAATTAGACTTCAATATTATATTATTTTTAATTAATGTCTTTTTATAGTATCTAAATTCATTATTTATTTTGTATTTGGTGATTAGGTACAACATTATCATGTTTCTTACAGAAAGGAAGGAATTTCATAGCCATTGAAAGTGACCCAATGCAATACAATTTTATTCAACGAATAATTAATGTTATTCCATCTCTTCCAGATGAAATGCAATGAGTTGGCTTGAGGGAAGGATATTTTAGTGAATCAAAGGTGGAAAAAATGTCAAAGGAAACTCAAGTACCATTAGGAGGAATGATTGGAAAGGATCACTTTGGAGAACTTGCGGATATCAAAGAGCCATTGGAAGAACAAAATGACACAATGGAAGCACAAAATGATGTCGAAGAAGATGACAATGTGTATGTTGAGAATGATGAATTTGGGATATATGATATTGTTGATTAGTTTTAAGATTCCCTTGAAGACGATGCTCAATTTAATAAATTTTTGATGAGCTATAACTGTAATGTTTTGACTTTCATATTTTAAAATAAGAATGAAGATGTATCTATTGTTGTTTTGTGATGAATCTTTTTATTGTTTTATTTTTTATTTTATTTGTATGTGAATCACTATACATTGGAAAATTTTATTAAATGTTGTCATTTTTTTACTTCAAATGTATAAAAATATGAAAGAAAATGATAATTTTTTATGAAATTTTGATTTTTTTTGTTCAATTATGTCCATAAAAATGCTTTATTTGACATGCTATTTTAAAGGAATAGGTACCAAAATGTATAGGTTTTTTATTATATATGGATATAAAATGTATTTTTTTTTGCTAAATATTCAAAAATAATGTTATTTAACTACGATTGTTTTCTATGTATTGAAGTAAAGGTAAACAATGTGTTAAAAATGACGTTTTCCACTACATTTTAAAAGTATGGAACAATAAATTAATTAAGGAGACATAGTTATATGAAAAATCGTAACTTCAAAAATTTAAAGGTAAAAAAATATTTTTAAGATTGAAAGAAGCATGGAAAAATGATTAAAAACACCGTTGAATTAAAAAAAAAAAAAAAATTGAAAATATATGAAAAATAAGCATTTAAAAAAATGGTGGAAACATTATGGATTGAAAAAATTAAAATATCAAAAAAACACCTAAAAATGAAAGGGGGGGGGTTGCTACCGGTAGCACCATTTTTAAAAACGGAGTAAAAAATTGGACCCCCCAAAAAACGAGAACTTTGTAGAGTTTGCGTTAAGTTGGTAACTATGTTTTTAAGGGGAAAATGCTTAAAAATGCATGAAACTAGAGCATGATGAAAATGCATGCCCAGGTCTAAACACACATGCAATTCCCATATGTATTAGACATATCTAAATTAAAGGGGATCAATGGATGGATTCAAAAGAACAACAGAATAAAACATACAAGGTATTTCTATTACAGTTTCATACAACACTTACACTACTAAATATGACCAAATTTTCCACCTTTTTTTGTTGCTACTGGACACTTATTCATTGCACTTGCCACGAAATCGGGTTTTATTTTTCGTGGATATTTTTTCATTGCTATATCCACAATGAATAACTCATCATGGAAATATCCACAAAAAATGGCTTCCATGTTCCATTCATTTGCATTCCTGAATAATTATTTTTTTAATTTTTTACAAACATCTATCGATATGGTGATAAACATCTATCTGTATAGCGACACGCATCCGTGGAAAAACACAAATGATAAGCATTTGTTGTAGTATTTTTTTTTTTTACAAATATTCGTCTATATAGAGACAAACATCTGTCTATATAGTGACAAACATCCGTGGAAAAACACAAATGATAAGCATTTGTTGCAGTAATTGTTTTTTATTTTTTACAAATATTTGTCTATATAGAGAAAAACATTCGTCTATATAGTGACAAACATATGTGGAAAAAAACAAATGATAATTTTTTGTTGCGACGAGAATGCTATATTTTCCACTCTTTTTCGTCACTATAGCAATGAGGACTATAGGTTTTAAAAATAAAATTGCATGTCGGCTACCAACCTCAACTATTTATCTTTAGGGAAGTAAAATATTCTCATGCACATATTTCATATTTTAACTAAGGGGAAAAATGCTTATAGGGAATTGATTATGATTGTCAAATATTTATGTGAGAGAAAACTAAGGGTTTTGAAATCCTCATTCAAATTTTCCATAAAACAAGAGTCTAATTGTTGATCTTCCACTTGAAAAATTACAAATTATGCTTGCCTGAATACTTCAATGTTTAGTTCATACTGGTTTTTCTTTGACACTTTATAAAAAATTTATTGCAATCCATAAAATCTATCCAGAAAGAGAAGCAAAAACCTCTGCAGAAGGTAACATATGCATGTTCTATAAATTTTGAGTAGCATATTGTGTTTACCCAATAAGTTTTGGAAAATATGTTGAGTTGAATGTTTGAATAGAATCCCATGTCTTAGCTATTCATATGAACTATTATTTAATCAATTTGAGCTTTTCTTACTCTAGAAATACAATGGAGATATTGTCACATTTTGTAATAAAACAGATCTAAGAATTTCTCAAGTTGTGGTTGAGTTCTTAAATTGTGCACACATTCACAATATTCTCTTTGGATCTCTAGGACATCATGGGGAGTGATTTAAAATTCGTTGATGAATTAGAGTGTTTTATTCTTATTGAGAGTTATGAAAATAAAACCATTTTCATTTGGGGAATATCCTAGTGAAACAATGCTTATTCTAGATAGATGTCCTTACCAAGGTAGAAATTGGAAGTCATTTATTAAAGTGGAAATGGAATTTGTGTCACATGAAAATGTACCAGAATATGTGCATTTGACGAAGAAATTCCACTTAAAACAAGGATTTCCAAATTGTTGTGGGGAATTAGATGTTGTAACGACCCCAATCGTTACGACTACCAGCGAGGCAAAAGTACAAAAAAAAATTGAAACAGGAGAACAATGACGACCATAGCTAGACAACACAGTTGACAGCGAGCACCATGCCCATAGAACAGGCAACAACAATTAAGACTCCACACGTAGGTATAAGGGCAACGGGGCGAAACATGCATAGAACAACAAGGAGGAACGACTACCCTCCCGACACAACACGACCACGCCTACAAACTAAGGGACAACATCCCCATCCCAACACAACGACCTAGACAACAAGGACTAGAGCCTCTAGGTGCGCGAACCCAACGCTTGAAGGCATTCAACCCAGCTCCATAACCAACTGGCAACACTTGACAACACTCACACAAAACGCATCGGCTCCTGCCAAGTTCTCGTTCACCGCTATCCAATAGGGTGCGCCACGATCCCCTCATCAAGAATCACACCATCCCTAGGTGATAGACATAGCGATAACCCTGGCACTACCTAACCTATCTGGACCAAGGACTAAAGATGAATCTGACGTGCTAAGGGTCGAAATAACGGACAGGAAGACTACTCCTACGCCCCCAAGCAACGAGTAGACAAGATGCATGGAGACATCGCTCAACAGATGCGCAAACCAATAAATGAATCGACAGCATCCAAGAAGCCCTAAGGTTAAGTAAGAGGTCTAGGTGTGAAGGGGAAACTATTGTAAGGTTACCAAAGACATAAACATTATCAAGGGGGAACTAAAACAGAGCTCAACAATCAACATGCTTGTCTGCACGGTATGTGTCTATTAAAGTAAGTGCACTACTCATCCTTTAAAAGCGATCATACACTACTTCATTATCTAAACGACAAGTTGTCCTAAATGACAAGTCCTAAATAATCAACATGTGTGAAGATAAAATATCCCTTAAATCTTTGAGTACACATTGACTTAATATAAGGTGATTATTCACATTACCTATTCAAGTTGATCCATTAATAGGTGATTGTTGGAAAAAGGGTCATCACTAAAGGGGTTGGATCTCAATCATGTAATTATTATTTAAATTACCCTAAACTACTTTAATGGAAAATGATGCATGCCTTAGATAGTGATATCACATTACCATGCATGTTGAGTTCCCAATCTACAAAACTACACAATTGTTACTGGTAGGAATGACAAGGATACTATGAGTGAAAGATCAATAATATCATCTAGTAGAAGGTTAGATTGAGTAAGATCAAGAAGAAAAGAAATACAAATATCATGCTAATTAATTAATAGGTGAATTGAAAAATATAATCTAACCATACAAAGGGTGTTAATGAATTAAATAATTAACTCCATAACCATCAACATAAATAAAACAATAATACATAGAGAATAATTTCAAATCAAAATTGGGAACCAAACATTAGAGAACTTCTAGGTGTATATGTATCACTAGAACAAGAATTAAACCACAAAGAATGGTGGCGATTAGAAGTGATGTGGGGTATTATTATGACTTAGGTAATGAGAATGATTTTAGAGAGATCACTCTTGCAAATGATTGCAATAGGAACTTATTGATAATCATCAATAATGACTGCAATAATTTAATAATCAAACACAAACATCAATAATTTAATATTCAACGCATTCGATGCCATTGTTAAACGATATCCTACCATAATGCTTATTACTGCTAATTAAAATGGAGGGAAGTTTTCCAAACCAATAATGCCAATTAGACATGTTGTCAGGTAAAATTAAAACTCAACAGGTAAGAACGTTGAAGCATACAATTACCCATATAGAAAATACTAATTCAAATGTCGTCAACCTAGAATCCAATATCTCACTGTCTAAAAGGGTAAGAGGTTGCTATGTAAAGTAAACGTAAATTACCATTTTGTAAACTGCGGTGTAATTACACATTGGCGGTCAAAAATAAATCAGAATTACACATAGGTGTCAACAGTCGAGACTGTTGTCGAATATTACATGTGGTTGTACCTATTAAATATATTAAGAAGCAGAATTATTATAAGACAAGGCTGTAGTTTAAGTAAAAATCGATGTCAGTAAACATTCAATTGCAGCCATTATTTCATTTAAATTGTTTCCAGTAAACAATCAAATTCTATCCGTTGATACTAAAGGTAATTACCACACAACATTTCTCAGTCGCCTAGGGCTCGGCTAGGGCTCAACTATCACACAGTCAATAACGCTTCCCATGCACAGTCATATTCGTGGCCCTAACACAATCAGAGTGAAACTATTAGATCGTTGCCAATTAGTAATTCAAGGGAATATTGCAGGGATCCATGGACAAAAAAAACATAGAGGTAGGTGTCATAGCAGTACAAATCGTAGAGGTAAGTATTACAGAAAATTCATGTTTACAAATGCAGAGGTAAGGTGTTACAACAATCCGTGGGTACCTATTGCAGAGATCCGTGGAAAAAAAAAAACCAGAGGTAGGTGTCATAGTTGTACAAATCGCAGAGGTAAGTATTACGGCACATTAATGTTTACAAATGCGTAGGTAAGGTGTTACAACAATCCGCAGGTACCTATCGTAGAGGTAACAATTGAGTTGTAGATTTTAATGGAGGATAGGCTAACAACGCAAGGCCATAACCATCCTTACCCCGGGCCAATCCAATCAATGATGACGCACTACAAGCACTATCAACCAAATACGCTACACAAATATAGGGACAAATGTTGTTACACAAGTTAAAATTCATGGTAAATAACATAAGCTACTCCATTCGCTGAGCTAAGATAATTTTGTGGTAATTTAATGGGAAAAAGCGTTGTAAATTCTGTGATAAAAACACTGTGAAGAAAAAGAGTAAATTCGTCAACAAGTAAATGGCTAACCCGCAGCCAAAGATGGGTAAAACGTTGTCGGAATGTTTAATCACAATCACTAGTAGTAAAAAAAAACATCGCTGTCAACAAAGGGTAACTCACAATAAACAAATTTCATCACAGTCACAAGGTTTAAAAGATACACTGTCATCAAGTGGGCACGCTGAGATTTTTCCCTTCGATAGGTGGAAATTGTCATGAAAATCACTAAGAATAAAATACCCTCCCAGAGCGCAGAGGTAAAACAAAAATGCAGAAGTACTTTCGCTAGAAGGCACAAGACAACAATTAGCCAAGGACAAACAACAGAGGTAGACGGTTGGTAGGTATATCCTTCACTTCATCATCCTCGCACAAAAAAGTAGGGCGTTGAGATCCATAGGTCTTTTAACACTAAGGCGACGACCATAGATCAGGCTCCTAGCCGACTGCTCAGGCGAGGAATGGTGAGCTAGGGACGAAGGCTAACCAACCAGGAAGGTCACATCCAACACAGTAAGGTGGTCAAGACATGCAGGAAAATGAAGGCCATGGGAGACAACAACCATTGAGCTAGGCTAATAAAAGTTTTCGTCATCAACTTAAAAAGACATCAGTTTACGTTTCCAAAAATAAGAAAATCCAGGCATAAGTCCTAATACAATCTACCAAACAAAAATGAAGAGAGTGCAGCATTGCCTGCTCGCCTACTCTTAATGACGTCCTGCATGCTCCGTGTGACTTTCGCTTGCCTACCGACGAGACTTAACTGGTACCCCCCAGCCAATGCTAGGGGTACTCTTCTTCCCCCTTAGCCCCCCGAGCCGCAAAGGGGCAACACACGCACTATATTGAGATTTTGACTAGCTCCCAGCTTGCCTTGCAAGGTCGAGCTACCACTCCTCTCCGAGCTAGGTATCCCAACTCCCACAAGTAAATCAGTCAAGTAGTTGATTCTGCAGCACAACGTTACGCAAACAGAAGATGATCCTTAATCCTTCTCCTTCCTTCATTTTATAGTGTTTGGAACTTCCTTTCTTTCCTAAAATCTCATTTAATTAAAGTTTTTAAAATAAATTCCTAAAAATTCTTCTCTGTACAAGTGTCCCCCGTCCCCTACATTCCTCCACAAATTAATTTCTTTAATTAAGTAATTATCTTTATTTTCCTCACCCACCTAGAGTTACTCCTAGAATCACTCCTAGGTGTCCCCAAACTCTCTTATAGGTTTTAAAGGCTTTCCCATTTATTAAATTGCTAATTCAGTTTAAATTAGAAAGCTCTTAAATGGTAGATTCTTTACTAAATTTGACTTTCCGCTTTTTCCCTTAAGTTCCCCTTTTTCCCTTTTAATGTTTACCTCTTTTTCCTAGTTTCCTAAAATTTTGATTTTCCCACTTTCCCCTTTTTAATTAGAACTCAAAAAGGTAGGTTTGGAATTTAACCCCTTTTTCCCTTTTCTTATTTAATTAGTATATTTTAATTTATTAAGGTAATAAAACACTTAATTCCCCTTTTAAATTTTAATCCAACAGATTTTATTTTTTTGAAACAATTTATTTCTTACTCCCTTCATGTTACAAGATTTAATGAAGATCATAATTATTATTCATGTGGTTTTTATTTTTATTATCATTATTATTATTTTTTAGAGAGATAAAATTTTACTACTAGCATAGTTTAGACTTAAACCTTCAATTTTCGTATTGGGCGACATTTAATTAGGGAATTTGTTTTAAAAATACTTAACATGTTAATCATCCTAAGTCCATCTAGGTTCATTCCTCTATCATCAACAACACGACGTGCCCTTCAAGACGCACTAGGTGCTCCAAGGGTGCCACTCGCCTCATCTGTTCCCTTGCGCGATGTGCCCTTCAGGATGCACTACATGATCCAAGGGTGCCAATCACCTCTTGACCGACTTGGTAGACATCAATAACCCCTAGAGTCAATACTCCGCCAGGTGAACTTGTGGGAGACTAAGGGATTCTAAGGAATAAGGCCCCTGCCTTGTTGCACACCCCTTAGAATCATCGTGAGCGACTGTCGCAGTCTTCCCTCATGACATCGTGGGTCCTCTCGAATTGGGTAATCGTTAACCTACAATGTGAGCCATGGTGGGAGTGCTAGTAGGTTGTGGCAGGGTTGTTGTCCACACCTCTCCCTCAACATCTCTGGTAGTTGTGCGTGACCCCTTTACTCCATATGTGAGTTTTGTCGGCAAGCTATCGTCAGCCTGCATCATCAACAAATCATGTCAGAACATATCCATATCATATCATCCAGTTAGATGCACTAATATCACAGTAAAAAAATCAAACCCCAATGGCACACTCCCTGACTCAATCCGGAGTCCAAGGGGTTCTATTGATGCCTCTTCATCCTCGAGATCCAAAACCCTGCACACTCAGTAAAACCGAGTCAATAGCACCTGTCTATGTCAAAGTGGTAAAACCACATGTCATCAACCCATAATGCCTCATAATCAAAATCAAATGTTTTGACAGCATAATAATCCGGATCACTTGCGAGAAAGTGTCCTCCAAGAAAAAGTTCCCTCAGTGCGCCAGAGCGGGATGTTACATACACCCCCTCTTGGTCTAAACTTCATCCCGATGTTTCATAGTAAAAATGTCGAATAAGTGTATCACAGTATCATAACTCTACCTATCAAACAAAAATGGAAATTGTTGGTGCATATCATATGCCTCCTCGTAGGTCATTGAGTGTGGACTATAGTTGTCCCACTGGACCTTGACCTGATCTATTGTTCGACGCCATAGCTGTCGAATGTGATTATCCAAGATGCGGATCCGGTCAGCCGTGAGCACCCCCTTATCCGACACCCTCCAGCTGCTCAAGTCAAAACATGTGTAGGATCCTAAACAAAATTTCTCAAATGGAGACATGAAATACATTGTGCAAAACACCTCAAGAATCAGGCAAGGCTAGTCAATAGGCCACGAGCCTCTCCTTTCCACAATATCGTAGGTTACCACGAATCTATGAGATAGTTTTAGCCCCTTTTTCCAATTGGATCGAACTCTTATGCAGTTTCAACTGCAAGAATACTCGATCTCCACATCGTAACTATGGTCGACACGACGCACATCGACATAACTCTTATGTCGATCCTGCGCTTCCTAGATCCCTTGTCTTATTGTTTTCATTTGCTCTTCTATTTCTTGGATCACTTCTGGTCCCACTAGGACCCTATCCTTGAGTTGATCCCAACTCAAAGGCATCCGACACGGTCGCCCATAAAGAAACTCAAAAGGCGTCATCTTAATGGTGCTCTGGTAACTGTCGTTGTAAGAAAATTATACCAGTGGCAAGAATTCTTCCCAACACTTTTGTTGTTCCATCACATACATGCACATCATGTCCTCTAGGGTTTGGTTCATTCATTCGGTCTGCCTGTCATCCTCCGGGTGATACGAAGTACTAAAGTTAAGTTGGGTTCCCAAGGCCTCTTGGAAAATCATCCAAAATCGTCCAGTAAACACCTATCCTCGATCGAATATAATCCTCTTAGGCACACCATGCAGCCTCACAATCTCACTGATTGAAACTCTAGCTATGTCAGGTGCCTGATACATCATACACACAAGAATAAAGTGAGCACTCTTCATTAGAGTGTCTACTACTACGAAAATCAAGTCATGTCTCCTTGCCGTCAGAGGAAATCCATCGAAATAAAATCCATCGAAATAACCTCCCATTTCAATTTCAAAATAGCGTGTGGTTGTAGTAATCTCGCTGGGTGTCTATGTTTAGCCTTTACCTGCTGACATTCTAGACATCTGGCCACATAGTTGACTATGTCTACCTTCATTCCCTTCCAGAAGAATAAGGGTTTAAGGTCTGCCCTCATCTTCGTGATTCCCGGGTGAGCCATGTATATTTCTCTATGAGCCTCACTTAGGATCAACATCCTCAACTTGTCATTTGGCGGTACGTAGATCCGACTTTTAAACCTCAATAAACCATCGCTATCAAATGAAAATCGCTCAAATCGTGGTACCATCATTGTTTTTTGTCTGATAAAACCCTCGACCTCTTTGTATCAGTCATTGTCACGCTGTAAAGTTAGAATATTTTCACGTAGATTCGTCTAAAGAGGCAGCACTGAAAAGATGAGTAGTCTCCAACTCAATGTGTCTACCACTCGGTCCACTATTCTTTTTATGTAAGTAATATCGAAGTCATACTCGCTAAGAAATTCTGACCAACGTCGTTGTCACGCGTTCAGGTCGCTTTGCCTAAAGATGTGTTGTAGTCCACAAAGGTCAGTCTTTAGTTTGAATTTTCGTCCAACAAGACAGTGTATCCAAACCTTCAAGGCATAAACTATGGCTAACAACTCCAAATCATGCGTAGCGTAGTTCTCCTCATGCCTTCTTAGTTTCCTCGAAATGTAACCAATCACTCGTTTGTCTTTCATCAAGACCCCACCTAAGCCCTCCTTGGATGCGTCAGTGCATACCAAGAAGTCCGCGTTCATGTCAGGGACCTTTAGTATTGGTGTTGTTGTCAACAACTCCTTGAGCCTCTGAAATGCTTCCACGCATTTCTTGGTCCAAACAACTTCTTGTTTTTCATCTACAATTCCATGATCGGATTTTCTATCTTTGAAAACACCTCGATGAACCGTCGATAGTATCCTACTAAACCCATGAAGCTACGCACTTCCGGGACATTCGTCGGAGTAGGCCATTCCATGATAGCCTCAACCTGGATGGATCCACGACGATGCCTTCGTCGGAGATGACATTCCCTAAGTAGTGAATCTTCGATTGATAAAATGAGCATTTGGGAAAACTTCCCATACAATTTGTGCTCTCACAGACATTGTAGTACCAAGCACAAGTACTCATCATGCTCCTCCGTCATTCGAGAGTAGATCAAAATATCATCAATGAATACTTGGATGGACTCGTCTAAGTACTCACGGAACACCCCCTTCATCAACTCATAAATACCCCTGGGGAATTTGTCAATCCAAATGGTAAAATCGTAAACTCGTAATGTCCAAACCTCATCTTAAAGGCGGTCTTAGGGACATCATCCTCCTTGATCCGTAACTGGTGATACACTGATCACAAATCGATCTTGGAGAACACAGTTGCACCCTTCATTTGATTGAACAGATCATCAATCCTTGGTAACGTGTATTGATTCTTGATCGTGGCCTTGTTCAATTGACGGTAGTCAATGCAGAGCCTCCACGACCCATCCTTCTTTCATATGAAAATAACTGGCACACCCCATGGTGACACACTTGGGCGTATCAGTCCTAGGTCTAGCAATTCTTTCAGTTGCATTTGTAATTCTGGGGTCGACATCCAATAAAGAGTTCTCACTATTGGTTCAGTTCCCATATTTTAGGTCTATAGTAAACTCCAATTCCCTCTCCGGCGGCATCCAAGGTAACTCCTCCATAAACATGTTCGCAAACTCTCTCACCACCGGAAGGTGTTCTAGACCTTTCGCTACTCCCTTCATTTAACGCAAGGATCGCATAAATCTTGCACCCAATGCGCATGCTCTTCTAAAGTTGTAAGGAAGAAATGAAGCTCGGGAAAACTCCCTGGTTCCGGCCTACAATCACATGTCTCTGGCCCTCGTCATAAACCAAGCTCAACCATTTCTTCTTACAGTTGAGTATTGTCTCATGTGATTCCAACTAGTCCATACCAATCAAGACGTCATAAGATCCTAAGATTGTGTCGTACAGGTCGGCCCTTGTGAAAAACTCTCCCAGGTTAAGGATATAGTCTGTAACCTTTCCTCCAACCTTTTGTTTGGCTCCCTACGCCATCTCTTTGAAGCTAAACTCATCCTGTACGATTGCCTTTATCTTAATCCTTTTTAGCACTGCACCAGAAATGAAACTCTCAGTAGCACCGAGATCCTTCAAAATACTAAGGGTTTGGTCAGTGATGGTACCCATGGTCTCGAGAACAGTCGATTGATGCTCTACCTAGCGATTATTCACCACTGCATGAATTTGATGAGCCTTGTCCATATCTCCCACGGTAGTGGGTCTGGCTGATCTGGATGCACTAGTCCTCCCCACTGGGCAGTTGCCCTGGTAGTGTGGCTCACCACACGTCCAACACACTTTCTTCAGTCTAGTAATACTGGTACCCGAAGTACAAGTTGAATTCTAACAATAAGGCCAAACTCGAACTCCTTGACCTTAAGGTTCTGGGAAAATATGCAGAGCATACAAAAACACTCTAGAATAGGCCTCGCACTCGAGCACTGTGTGACTGACTTGTCACAAGGTGTCGAACTCGTTGAGCTGATGCTCAATGAATTCCTCAAAAATATACAGCTCTTGGAACCATTCCTCGAACCGTTCCCATGGCACGTCATCTATGGTTAGGTTCAAAAGGGGTTGGAGCGTCTTCTGCCATAAAAGAGTGCTCCCCTTCAATGGAAAGACCACCATGTGGACCTTCATGCTGGAGGTCATAAACACAAATTGTGGAGCACACGCTGTGTTCTACAATTATGATTCGACGACACCATCGTCCATGACACTCATGGACACTAGAACTCATCTCTCTTGAGATCTAGGAGGATGTTATCAGTACTAGCTATTGCGCGTTATGAACCCTCAAGGGCACCCTCTAAATGTGATCTCCATGAGGACACGTTAAGGTTTTTACTTAACACAAGGGTTAATACTCGCGGGTTTACTGTAGTGGAAAGCCTGGCGATCCACAGTCGCAGGGTTGAACTTTCTCTGATACCATATGTTACGACCCCAATCGTTACGACTACCAGTGAGGAAAAAGTGAAATTTTTTTTGAAACAGGAGAACAATGACGACCATAGCTAGACAACATAGCTGACGCTGAGCACCATGCCCATAGAAAAGGAAACAACAATTAAGACTCCACACACAGGCATAAGGGAAATAGGGTGAAACATGCGTAGAACAACAAGGAGGAACGACTACCCACCTGAGACAACATGACCATGCCTACAAGCTAAGGGACAACATCCCCATCCCAACGCAATGACCTAGACAACAAGGACTAGAGCCTCTAGGCGTGCGAACCCAACGCTTGAAAGCGTTCAACCCAGTGCCATAACCAACTGGAAATGCTTGACAACACTCACACAAAACTCACCAGCTCTGGCCAAGTTCGCATTTGTCTCTACCCAATAGGGCATGCCATGATCCCCTCATCAAGAATCACGTCATCCATAGGTGATAAAAATGGTGATAACCCTGGCGCTACCTAACCTATCTCGACCAAGGACTCAAGATGAATCTGACGCGTTAAGGGCCAAAATAACTGACAGGAAGACTACGCCTACGCCCCCAAGCAACGAGTAGACAAGATGCATGGAGACATCGCTCAATAGATGCGCAAACCAATAAATGACTCGATGACATCCAAGAAGCCCTAAAGTTAAGTAAGAGGTCTAGGCGTGAAGGGTAAACTATTGTAAGGTTACCAAAGACATAAACATTATCAAGCGGGAACTAAAACAAAGCTCAACAATCAACATACTTGCCCACACGGTACATGTCTATTAAAGTAAGTGCACTACTCATCCTTTAAAAGAGATCATACACTACTTCATTATCTAAACGACAAGTTGTCCTAAATGACGAGTCCTAAATAATCAACATGTGTGAAGATAAAATATCCCTTAAATATTTGAGTACACATTGACTTAATCTAAGTTGATTATTCACATTACCTATTCAAGTTGATCCATTAATAGGTGATTGTTGGAAAAAGGGTCGTCACTAAAGGGGTTGGATCTCAACCGTTTAATTATTATTTAAATTACCCTAAACTACTTTAATGGAAAATGATGTATGCCTTAGATAGTGATATCACATTATCATGCAGGTTGAGTTCCCAATCTACAAAACTACACAATTGTTACTGGTAGGAATGACAAGGATACTATGAGTGAAAGATCAATAATATCATCTAGTAGAAGTTTAGATTGAGTAAGATCAAGAAGAAAAGAAATACAAATATCATGCTAATTAATTAATAGGTGAATTGAAAAATATAATCTAACCATACAAAGGGTGTTAATGAATTAAATAATTAACTCCATAACCATCAACACAAATAAAACAATAATACACAGAGAATAATTTCAAATCAAAATTGGGAACCGAATATTAGAGAACTTCTAGGTGTACATGTATCACTAGAACAAGAATTAAGCCACAAAGAATGGTGGTGATTAGAAGTGATGTGGGGTATTATTATGAGTTAGGTAATGAGAATGATTTTAGAGAGCTCACTCTTGCAAACGATTGCAATAGGAACTTATTGATAATCATCAATAATGATTGCAATAATTTAATAATCAAACACAGTCGTCAATAATTTAATATTCAACGTAGTCGATGCCATTGCTAAATGATATCCTACAACAATACTTATTACTGCTAATTAAAATGGAGGGAAGTTGTCCAAACCAATAATGCCAATTAGACACACTGTTAGGTAAAATTAAAACTCAGGGGGTAAGAACACCGAAGCATACAGTTAGTCATCTAGCAAATGCTAATTCAAATGTAGTCAACCTAGAATCCAATATCTCACTGTCTAAAAGCTTAAGAGGTTGTTTTGTAAAGTAAACATAAATTACCATTGTTGTAAACTGCGGTGTAGTTACACATTGGTGGTCAAAAATAAATCATAATTACATATAGGTGTCAACAGTCGAGACTGTTGTCGAAAATTACATGTGGTTGTACCTATTAAATATATTAAGAAGCAGAATTATTATAATAAAAGGCTATAGTTTAAGTAAAAATCGATGTCAGTAAACATTCGATTGCATCCATCATTTCATTTAAATTGTTTCCAGTAAACAATCAAATTCTATCCATTGATACTTAAGGTCATTACCGCACAACATTTCTCAGTCGCCTAGGGCTCGACTAGGGCTTGACTATCACACAATCAATAACGCTTCCCATGCGCAGTCATATTCGCGGCCCTAACATAGTCAGAGTGCAATTATCAGATCACTGCCAATCAGTAATTCAAGGGAATATTGCAGGGATCCGTGGCCAAAAAAAACACAGAGGTAGGTGTCACAGTAGTACAAATCGCAGAGGTAAGTATTACAACAAATTCATGTTTACAAATGCGAAGGTAAGGTGTTACAACAATCCGTGGGTACCTATTACAGAGATCCGTGGCCAAAAAAAACACAGAGGTAGGTATCACAGCTATACAAATCGCAGAGGTAAGTATTACGGCACATTAATGTTTACAAACGTGGAGGTAAGATGTTACAACAATCCGCAGGTACCTATCGTAGAGGTAACAATTGAGATGTATATTTTAATTGAGGATAGGCTAACAACACAGGGCCATAACCATCCTTACCCCGAGCCAATCCAATCAATGCTGACGCACTACAAGCATTGTCAACCAAATACGCTACACAAATATAGGGACAAACGTTGTTACACAAGTTAAAATTCACGGTAAATAACAGAAGCTACTCCATTCGCTGAGATAAGATAATTTCGTGGTAATTTAATGGGGAAAAGTGTCATAAATTATGTGATAAAAACACTGTGAAGAAAAAGAGTAAATTCGTCGGTAAGTAAATGGCTAACCCGCAACCAAAGATGGGTAAAACGTTGTTGGAATGTTCAATCACAGTCACTAGTAGTAAAAAAAAAGCATCGCTGTCAACAAAGGGTAACTCACAATAAACGAATATCATCATAGCCACAAGGTTTAAAAGACACACTGTCATCAAGTGGGCATGCTGAGATTTTTCCCTTCGAGAGGTGGAAACTGTCATGAAAATCACTAAGAATAAAATACCCTCCGAGAGCATAGAGGTGAAACGAAAATGCAGAAGTACTTTCCCTAGAAGGCGCAAGACAACAATTAGCCAAGGACAAACAACAGAGGTAGACGGCTAGTAGGCACGTCCTTCACTTCATCATCCTCGCACAGAAAAGAAGGGCATTGAGATCCATAGTTCTTTTAACGCTAAGGTGACGACCGTAGATCAGGCTCCTGGCCGACTGCTCAGGCAAGGACTGGTGAGCTAGGGAGGAAGGCTAACCAACCATGAAGGTCACAATCAACACAACAAGGTGGTCAAGACGCGCGGGAAAACGAAGGCCATGGGAGACAACAACCATTGAGCTAGGCTAAGAAAAGTTTTCGTCATCAACTTAAAAAGACATCAGTTTACTTTTCCAAAAATAAGCATATATAAGCATAAGTCCTAATACAATCTACCAAACAAAAATGAAGAGAGTGTATCGTTGCCTACTTGCTCGCTCTAAATGTTGTCCCGCGCGCTCTGTGCCACTTCTGCTTGCCAACCGACGAGACTTCACCAGTACCTCCCAGCCAATGCTAGGGGTACTCTTCTTCCCCCTTAGCCCCCTGAGCCACAAAGGGGCCACACATGCACTATCTCGAGATTTCAGCTAGCTCCTAGCTCGCCTCACAAGGCCAAGCTACCACTCCTCTCTGAGCTGGGTATCCCAACTCCCATAAGTAAATCAGTCAATTAGTTATTTATGCAGCATAACGTTACACAAACAGAAGATGATCCTTCATCCTTCTCCTTCCTTCATTTTATAGAGTTTCAAACTTCCTTTCTTTCCTAAAATCTCATTTAATTAAAGTTTTTAAAATAAATTCCTAAAAATTCTTCTTCGTACAAGTGTCCCCCATCCCCTACATTCCTCCACAAATTAATTTCTTTAATTAAGTAATTATCTTTATTTCCCTCACCCACCTAGAGTTACTCCTAGAATCACTCCTAGGTGTCCCCAAACTCTCTTACAGATTTTAAAGGCTTTCCCATTTATTAAATTGCTAATTCAGTTTAAATTAGAAAGCTCTTAAATGGTAGATTCTTTACTAAATTTGACTTTCTGCTTTTCCCCTTAAGTTCCCCTTTAAGTTCCCCTTTTTCCCTTTTTATGTTTACCTCTTTTTCCTAGTTTCCTAAAATTTTGATTTTCCCACTTTCCCTTTTTAATTAGAACTCAAAAAGGCAGGTGTGGAATTTAACCCCTTTTTCCCTTTTCTTATTTAATTAGTATATTTTAATTTATTAAGGTAATAAAACACTTAATTCCCCTTTTAAATTTTAATCCAACATATTTTATTTTTTTTGAAACAATTTATTTCTTACTCCCTTCATGTTACAAGATTTAACAAAGATCATAATTATTATTCATGTGGTTTTTGTTTTTATTTTTATTATCATTATTATTATTTTTAATAGAGAGATAAAATTTTACTACTAGCATAGTTTAGACTTAAACCTTCAATTTTCGTATTGGGTGACATTTAATTAGGGAATTTGTTTTAAAAATACTTAACACGTTAATCGTCCTAAGGCTAGCTAGGTTCATTCCTCTATCATCAACAACGTGATGTGCCCTTCAGGATGCACTAGGTTCTCCAAGGGTGCCACTCGCCTCATCTGTTCCCTTGCGCGATGTGCCCTTCAGGACGCACTACGTGCTCCAAGGGTGCCACTCGCCTCTTAACTGACTTGGTAGACATAAATAACCCTTGGAGTCAATACTCCGCCAGGTGAACTTGTGGGAGACTAAGGGCTTCTAAGGAATAAGGCCCCCACCTTATTGCGTGCCCCTTACAATCATCGTGAGTGACTATCGCAGTCTGCCCTTAGGGCATCGTGGGTCCTCTCAAACTAGGTAATCGTTAACCTACAGTGAGAGCCACGGCAGGAGTGCTAGTAGGCTGTGGCAGGGCTACTATCCACACCTCTCCCTCAACATCTCTGGTAGTCATGCGTGACCCCTTTACTCCATATGTGAGTCTGGTCGGCAAGATATCGTTAGCCTGCATCATCAACAAATCATGTCAGAACATATCCATATCATATCATCTAGTCAGATGCACTAATATCACAGTAAAACAACCAAACCCCAATGACACACTCCCTGACTCGATCTAGAGTCCAAGGGGTTCTATTGATGCCTCTTCATCCTCGAGGTCCAAAACCCTGCACACTCAGTAAAACCGAGTCAATAGAATCGGTCTATGTCAAAGCGGTAAAACCACATGTCATCAACCCACAATGCCTCATAATCAAAATCAAATGTTTTGACAGCATAATAATCCGGATCACTTGCAAGCACATGTCCTCCAAGAATAAGTTCGCTCAGTGCCCCAGAGCGGGATGTTACAGATGTGACCCATGTAAAATTTGATCTTTCATACAACAAGTCATCCATTGACTGGCATAACCTTGAGCATAATTATAGTAGGTTTGATCAAGCCATTGTACGTAGTAATTTGCACTTCCTCGACATTTTCACAAGTTGGCTTGAATCTCCTAATGAATCTATTCTATTAATATTTTTTTCCTTTTATAGGCTATGTGAGGAAGGTGAAAGAATTGGTGGTTCTCTAGTAAACTTTGGGGTTTTTAAACATGCTTACACAAACCAAGATCAAGAAATTGAATACGAAGATGCTACCCCCAAAAATATGTGTTCATTGCATATTAGATAATATGATTCTTTCAACTAAAATATTGACAATGAAAATGTGGGTAGGCATTTCTCTTCAAATAATGGACACACTAGGGGGCGATCTATATGTAACTATAACATTCATGGCTTATAGGGTGGAGAAAAGAAAAATACAAGTTCATGAAAGTCCCAGAATAGAAAGAAGTCAAGATTCAAGTGGCAATGAGATTTCAAAGTATTTGAGGTAACATGTTTTGATCCCTTTAGAGGCCATAGTTATGCAACTTCCAATTTCCAATACTTTGTGTTCTACTCCTATAGGGTTTTCTATTCAAATAGAGCCCATTTAATTCCTTCTATAGGTTTCCTTTTGCAAAAAATGGTTGAGAGGCCTAATGAATGTGGCATAATTGCAATGTCTAACAATTGGGGTTGAAGCTTGTGAGAAATGAATTTTTATTTTCAAATCATGGTAGTTGGAAAGGAATAATTAGCTTTGAGGACCAACTGGCATGGCCATGCAATTTCTTATTCTAATTTTGGTGGTTTTCAACAAAGTGTTTGATAGTTAAAGCCAGGTTTTCATGTAGTTGACTTAGAATTCATCTTGAAGGTTCTTTTGGGTAAAAAATTTATTGGTGAATATTTGTTTCTCAAGAATGATAAATAATAGAAGAATTTCAAATGCTTATTTCCACGATGTTGTTGGGACTTTTCTAGCTTAAGTTATTACTAAGACAAAAAAATTTGGGAAGGTTCAAAGATGGATGAAGGATCTTAAAGACCATGCCATTTTCAACATAGTTATCATTCCATGGTACAATCCCCTTCCCAAGTTTTGGCAAACTGAGAAATAATGACAAGTGGGATTTTTTTTCAAAGGGTTTAAGTATCAATTTGTAAAGTTTGTGTGCATAATATAAAGGGAATCAAAAGTTTCTCAACTTTGGGAGAAATATGGCAATTGGTGGAGTGATAAATGCAGGAATTGATGGAGGTTATATAACAATAAATTATCCTATTTTATACATGAAATGGGACACCAAAAATGCAATGGGTTGACCCTCCACAAATAACCTTTCTATTCTTGGTATTTTGTTACATAAAAAGAGGCACAAAGATATCATTTGAGAAATAATAAAAAGACATTGAAGTGTACATTGGAAAATGTTGGAATTTTTAGAACCTAGAGGGATAAAGATTCACTATAGCCTAAGGGGCCATTGTATTCATTGAAAATCCATTCCTTTACTAGAAGGATTCACCTCTTCATTTGTAAAATCTATCTTTTCTATGTTCATATATATCTCTCTATTCTACACAATTCTCCTTCTTCTAGCTCATTATTGGAACTTAAATTTTGTTTAGGATTTTGGTGAAATAAATGTCTTAAATGGTGTAAAAATATAAAGTTATATGCATAGACCAAACTTAGTCATCCATCACAATTAATATATATGAGAAAATGGTATGCCACTTTAGGCCATGGCTCTAGAAAGAATTCCCTCTTCACCCCATACTTGTCCACTATGAGCTACTCACAACTGATAAAGGAGATGAAGTTGTAGTCGATAAGAGATTAATCTCCTACAAGATCCTTTATCGACTATCAACTATGACTTCATCTCCTTTATTTACATTTCTATGTGATTTATTGTCTTATATGTGAGGAATTGGTTTAATATTAGGATCCTTTTAAGGAGAAAATTGACCACATGCAAAGTGTTCATAAAGGATATCATTACCTACAATAGAAGGAATACTCTATAAGAGTCTATAATTTATTGTGGGGACTTTCTGAAGGAAATCTCAAGTAATGAAATTTGGCCTAAATGCTACTTTTGAACCATTTGAAGATGATCATAGCTTTAAATCATGACATGGAGTAGAAAATGCAATGGATGGGCACTGCAAAACATATAGAAAACATACCTTGCGATAGAAATGATTGAAAATCAAGACCTTTATTTAGGGAAATCTATCATTATCTACATGGTATTGCCACAAACCATCCAGCGTGTCCTTCGTCCCTCTTTTGCACATGCAACTGTAAAATAGGCACCCAATTATCAATTACTAATAGAATAAAACCAAAGGGCTAACTAGACTATAAAAACACGTCAAAACCCTTACCTTATCAATTGCCAGGTCCATCAACCCATACAAATTGATAAGATTTTTCCATGAGTTTCATTTCCATCGCCAAGACCTACTGAAATCATCAAAGACAAAATTTGTATATAAGTAAATAATATATAAGCAAATAAACATGCATTTAAACATTTAAAAGACTCTATAAATACTAAAGTGGAATACCCTAATGAGCTTCATTTTGTTTCAAGAATAGGTTATTCCCTACTAAATAGGGTCAACCACGTGAAGGTAGAATCTCATTTGGCCCCTCCGCCCCCCCCCTCACATTGCTCTCAATTCCCCATACCCAATAAATTATTTCTTTTACATAGAAAACATATAAACATTCATGCATAAGTAGGAAAGTCATCAAAAAATATAAACATAAAAAAAATCATGCATAAGGAGGCAAGTCATATAAACATTCATTCATATTAATAACGATAGTCATCAAAATACAAGTCATAAATTTATACAATCAGATTTTTTTTTGTTTTTTTCTCATAAAACCCACAAGTGGGATATCATCATCCTTATTTGGCGATGTATTTCTTGCACCATGTCATTTTTTTATTTTTTTTACATTCCCTCACGTTCCATACTTATGGTATGTTGATTAGCAGGGCGTGGATGCAGTTGAAAATGGGCGTTAGTTGTAACAACGAAAATGGTCATATTGATATGCTAAAATATTATTGAAATAACCATTTCATTATTTCGAATAACACTACAATATTTCTCTTTACTTTCTTGTCTAGCCATGAAAACTAGTGTGTACATTGCTTGCGTTTTTTGTTCCTCTTGCAGTTCACCCTCATGAGCTACATGCTCTTCCATTGAAAGAAAAATATTTATAAGTACACGTCAGCAAATAAATATCTATAATCATAATAGATACTTCTATTTCTAAAGCATACATACCTGAATGTTCAGTATTCTCCCCAATATCATGTGACATGTGCTCCCCACTATCAACTGGTAGTTGTTGATTACTGCTAGCCTCACTGCTTCGGTTTCTCTCCTGCTTAAAACAAACATAAACATTTAGTTATTGGTGATATAATCAATCATGAATAGATTTTAAGAGTATACTACAGTGATGGCCTTATTCATTTTATTTACCTTCATTTTCATCATTGGAGAGATTGGCATCTGCCCCAATATTTTTTGATATTCAACCACACTTTGAAAACCAAACTTGAAACCAAGATTTAGGTCTTCCTCGGTGGGAACAGATTTGAACGTATTTCTCTGCAATGCATAACATCATTAAAATTGCTTGTAATAAAACAATTAATTTTTTGCTAGAATTAAATAAATATGCACCACAATTAATCATTTAATTCTTATGATTTGTGCTCTTAGTTTTTTGTAGCCACCCTGGCCCAACTTATGTTGCATGTGATTTTCCACTCTAGCCTTTGTTTCTTTGGACATGTCGGGAAGCCTATGGAAATTTTGAAATATGTTATATGTCGCAATTGTTATTTAAAACAAAACAAAACAAAAAAATTGAGCTTATTTCACTAAAAATATGATATGCGTCGTACCTTACTTTGCCAGGCCGTGGTTAGTTTCCTTGTATTTTTAGCAAATTCCCCTTTGCATCCTTTATTAGTGCCTTCCACTCTTTCTCTAAAACCATGGGAGGGCACTCATACTTGAGTTTTTCTTCCAATATTTTCCTATACTGGGCCCTGGTATATTTCAAACTCTCACCAGCTAACTAGGTGACCACTTTTTTGTTCAATGTATTCCCAAACAAGTTTACCATTGGGATTATAAATTCATCTTTCAAGTTGATATCTTGGAAATTCCACCTTGTGTGAATGGTGGGGCCAAAAATCTCCAATGCCTTGTCATTCAAGTTCCTATAAAATACATTATTTTCTGCAAAAATGTTATGATCATTAATTTAAAATAATTTTGACATATGTGTGTTTCAATTACATGATAAAAATCAATCAATTAATTAATTAATACCTACAATCTTTTGTATCTTTATTGGAACACAACTGTCATCCACTAGAAAGGTGAGATCTAGTGTTCCCGTGCTTTTCACCCATGCTTCTCCACAATAATATTCCTTGCAATGAACACTAGGTTCATCTCCAACACTGTGTGGAGTTCTAGTGTCTGTAGGAACCTCCTCACGCATGTCATGTTGCTCAAAATCAGTATGCTCATCATTTCATTTCTCAGTATGCTCATGAAATTAATTTTAACATTAAAGAAATTTAGTTATTGTAATCAAATTCAGTTACTATTATACTAACACTTACCTAATGCGGCATTGTTGGTGACTTCCCATGGTCACCATGGACTGATATACCCCTAGGTGACTTCCCATGGTCACCCTACCACAATAGATTAATCAATAAAATTAATGAAATTAATGTTAACATTAAAGAAATTTAGTTATTGTAATCATATTTAGTTACTATTAGCATTTACCTAATGCGACATAGTGGGTGAATTTCCCCAATCACCCTGGATGGATGTAGTTGCAGGTGACTTTCCATGGTCACCCTGACATAATAAATCAATCAATAAAATTTATAAAAATAATTGTAACATTAAAAAAAATAGATATTGTAATCATATTTATGTTTACCTCAGATGCAGAAGTTACATGATCTGTTGTGTGTCAAGGACCAACCCCCTACCACAATATAATAAGCATGTTATCATGTGAAAATATTGAGATCATAAGCACATAAAAGATCGAATGTTCACAACTATTACATAATATAAAAAATATTGTAACTATTACATAGATGTTTACCTAATTGGAGCTTCCTCCACTAGGTCACGGGTTCCATCCATGATCACCCTACCACAACACAAAAAGCAAGACGTATTGAAATTTAAAACTACAGAATTAAACATGTTTAAAAAATGTCATCAATGAAAAAAAAACTTTAGTGAATTAATATTACAAGATATCATCTTGAAATATTGACCTCATAAGCATGGAAAAGGTCGAATATTAAAAACTATTATATAATAAAAAAAAATGGTATTACATTGAAGTTTACCATATCGAAGCTACCTCCAAGCCGTGCAGGCTTCTGGGCATGATCACTCTACCACAATACAAGAAGCAATGCAATTAATGAAAATGGTTCAGCTAAATGGTATATAAGATAATTAATGAAAATAAATAAATAATAAGAGTGATTGATCAAAAGTTGAGTTAAATGGTATATAATATATTTACCCCCATAGTAGCATCCCCTCCATCTATTCAATTGAAATTATAATCGATCAACAACTCTTCACCTGCAACTATTGATTTTTTTGCACATACGAATATATGATTTCCTTCATGCCCCTCAAATATGAAATTTAGTTGCTTAATTGTTGTCCCTAGTAGTGTACTATTTATAAATCCCATATTGTTTCTGGAAGCTTTTGGTATTCCATCAATATACATAGTTTTTGCTTTGTTTTGATTGTTCTGTACTAATTGTTTATAATCTGCATCAACTCCACATCTCTGCATACTTCGTGTATATTGGACCAACATCAACCAATGATTGTATTTGTAGAATGGTCCAACATACTCCATCAATTTAGTTACAGTTCCATATTTGACCTTTATGTCATCCATGGAAAATAGCCCCAATCCATGTAAGGATGATGGAGCAATGTGATACATCCTCCCATTGATGAAGAAATATGTGTCCAATTGAGGCAATGCCTTAGGTACCCATCATTGCACTAGATGTATATAAATCAAGGGAAACTCAATGTCACCTATGCTCTCATCATCATAATCACATGACCCTCCTTTGGCAATAAAAAATTTCATGTGTCTACATAATATTCTCCTTAACTTTTCAACTCTAGTTGATCTAGAACTGTTAGATCTAGTACAATACATCTCACTTTAAACCTCTCCTAGTATATCTTGATCCTCACCCAAGGAACATATATTTTATAGGTACCTATTCGGTGGTACCTACACTCAATAAAATGAGAATATAAGTTAGTGAGCTAAGTATTTTGGAAGAGATGACAATTGTTTACTTGAAAGTCATGAAATGTGAACTGCATTCAACAAGCATGGTTTAATTGCATATGAAATAAAATAAATATGAGAATGAAATCAAGCATGGTGTATATAAATTTTATGCAGCCTATTACTGATGTTTAGATTCAAAGTTAATACTTGCCTCCAAGCCCACCAATTTTTCTGTTGGAGGCTTCTTCTTCAACCAACTTTTCTATTAGTTCTAGCCTACTTCATATTTTAAAGGATAATGAAGGTCGGATTCAAGTTTTCATATGCAACTCCAATTAGTATTTGACGACATTCTTAGACTCCAATTAACTTTTCAACAACATCCAAACTTGGGCCAACATCATCTCACATCAAACGAATTTCCTCCAATTTTTCCATGGTAAGGGTAATGGCAAGCGAATTTTGTGTTTTTCGCTATGATGAATTAATAATTGGTCTCCATACAGTTTTTCATGGTAGGTGTTATCCCACATATCTATATGGATTATATAAGGGATATATTTGAAGAGATCCCTCAAGGTTTATTATCCCAATTGGTCTACTAGGAAGAGCCTTGGAATTGGTGTTGTATAATTCCCAAAACACCGTGGGATGAAAGAATCTATCATATTTGTGACACTAAGAGGGTTGAATATAAAAATCAGTTTCTCTTAAAGTGACCTATGCATACCCAAATTAGATCACAATTTCAAAATAATGATGAGTCTTATTGATGAGGAAAATCAAATATATTAGTCTTATTGATGGGGCAAATTCCCTTCTTATAGGTTTACATACTTCTCCAAGTCAAAACCCTATTATATGTATTCACATCACTCAAAACTAGGAATTCAATAATATATGCATATGCAAGTAGCTCAAATATTGAAAGACGTGCTCTAACTAACTATCCAACTAACACATCAATATTTTAATTATTAAATGTGTACGAATCCTTTAGATGGTTGTGCCCTCAAGGAAGGAGTGACCCTCATTACCCATGCTAGCTAGTTGAGAGAGTTGATTGGTTGGGAATTCCCAGGATTTCCTTGGATGTTGAACTTGGTAAGGATGCCCTTGTTTTGTGTGATCAATTCCTCTTGATTTATATTGAAATCATTCTTTCCTTTCTACAAACCTTGAAACATGCCAATATGTTGAAAAATGATTATCAATTTTTTTCCAACTAAATGTGGAGTTACATAGAGAAGTGGATTAAACTAGAGTTGTAGGAGATGCAAACCATCAATTAATATCAATGGTGAAACTAGTAGTTTGTCCATATTCAAAGAATCAAGATTGGAAAAATGTTCAATGAGAGATATGGAATATGAGAGTTTCATAGAGAATCACTTTAGAGATCATCCCATGAATATGCAAATGAGGGCACTGTAATGAGGGATCATTGGTGTAGTGCAAGGAGGATTGTAACTCGTTATGGGGTATTGGTGACCCAATGTGAAAGAGGAGATCATATACATCAGACTAGTGATAGTATATACTACAAGGCTAAGTCAGATAGTTGAAGTGTATCCCATGACTTATGGTTTATGAAAGTGTCAAAGGGGAGGAAACAAGTTGGAGGAGATGTGCTTCTCCATTGAGAAGGTAAGTGCCTAGTGGTTTGCTCGTGTTTATCAATGCAATACAACTTTGTAACCCTGGGTCAAATTACAGTGTTAGATTGGAAATTTCATTGTTCTAAATAGGGAGCGTGGTGGGCCAAATAATTTAAACAAGAATGTTGAACTCCTTAGCTTAAATTTAAATTTTCAACCCTTAGAATTCAATCATCTTGAGAAATGGGTTAGTACACCTTTATAAATGCATGAATTTATCAAAATCACAACTAGACTAAGACATATCACACAAATTAATCATTCAATCATCTCATAATATACAAATGCACAAATCCCAAGATATTTATATTAGTCATATTCAAAACATACCTTTTAGTGTACAAGGAAGGTCTCCCCATCCCTATAATAGGCCTCAATGTACATCAATTAAGAGGCCTATCATAACCCCAAGATAAATATCTTGATATCCTCATCCAATTCAAAAAATTTACATGTTTCTCCTGCTACCCCTTCTTCATATTTATATTAGTCATATTCAAAACATGTATTTTAGTGTACAAGGAAGGCTGCATCATCCCTATAATGGGACTCAATGTGCATCAATTAGGAGGCCTATCATAACCCCCTAGCTAAATATATTGATATCCTCGTGCAATTCAAAATTTTTGCATGTTTCTCCTGCTACCCCTTCTTCTACCTCATTTTTCCTATTGTTTACATGCTTGCGTGAGTTGAAAAACAATAGGAGGAGGAGAAGAGGAGTAGGAAAATAAGAGTTAGATAAAATATAATAAAGAATTAATATGAGAAACATTGTAAGAGGAAGTATGATTTGTGGAAAAAGAGGAATAGGAAGGGGGATTTTGGTAAAAAATATAGATATTTTGGGGAAAATATGAATAGGAAGAATGAGGGGAATAATAAGAGGAAGGGGGGTAGGGGGAGAATAAGAAGAGGAGGTAAGGAAGAAGAGGAAGAGGGGAAGGAGGAGGAAGGAGGATTGAAAAAAAATAGGAGGAGAAGAAAAAGAAGGAAGATGAAAAATAAGGATGGAGGAGGAGACAATCATGGGATATGAAGGAGGATTTGGGGAAAAATAAGGAGGGAGAGAGGAGAAAAAAGAGGAAGAAAGAGAGGAAAAGGGTAAGGAGGAGAATGAATATAAGAGGAGGAAGAGAAGAAGAGAAAGAATAAGGAAGGAGGATTTGGGGAAAAAGAGGAACACGAATGAGGATTTGGTGAAAAAGAATAATACAAATGAGGATTTATGGAAACTAAAGAAGAATAAGGAGGAGGAAGAGGAAGAAAGATAAGAAAAGAAGGAGGAAGTCTATATAAGACCAATCCCTTAAAATCCTACATATTATTTCATTATATTTTTAACATATTTTAATTCCTTATTGGTAAATCCTACATAATTACAAAAATTCCCGTAAATTCACATTAAGTCCCTATATTATAGTAGTGATGAGATCATAGTGGTCTCTTACCATTACTGGAAAGGACTTGACATCATCCATCAGTGGGAAGATCTCTTGGATGAAATATGCCTTTAGAGAGTCAATACCTAGCCTTATTGCATCAATTTTTATACAGTATAAGTCCATAGAGGACATTCCATCAATATCGCTTGTACACGATTCTTACTCCACACTCATTAAGGAAGCATTCGACCTAGGATATGATATTCGTTTTTAGGCTTTTGTTTCTTTAGTTCACACTTCTTATTCAGTCAAGTCCTACCCATACTTCTTCATCTATGGAAAAATGATTTGACCTTATTCCACTTCATTTTCATCTCTCACCCTAGATGGAATTCCTAGTGTACATGACAGATGCAAGAGCATTGTCATCAAAGTGCAAGAGGAGGACAACTTAGAACCCCAGCGCGCATTTTGAAATGATTTTGAATTTCAAAGTTGGCCTATCAATGTGATATCTGGAAAATATTGTAATTAAATAACATCCTAAATGTTTGGAGGTTGAACCATCGCAAGAGATCGATGGGGGAAGTATTTTACTTTAATGTAGTAGCTTGAAGTACAGATTCGAAGTGTTTTCTCTTATATATATGTCTCAAAATTTTATTGTAGTAAATACTTAGTAGTTGAAAGATTTTAATTTGATAGGATAGCACTAAGATAGTCGGAGGGAAAAGCTCTATGAGCTCTTTTGTATAAATAAATGTGTCATTGCCCAAAAGAGGTTGTTAAAAGGTTATTGCTGAAAGCATTATTGAGAGTTGCAGAAAAGCATTGTATGAGCCCATGTATAATTTCATTTGAATGAATATAACAGAGAAGCGTTGTTCCAAATGTCTGTTGTTGCAATTGTTGTGTCTATATGAATGAATGGTAGGCTTTCTGTTTGAGTTCAATTCTTTGTTATTTACTCATTCTTATATTATGAATGCATTACATGGTTGAATGAATGAATATCTGAGGTTCAGATAAGTTTAAATTGTTTCTCTTCTATGAGCAAGTGCAAGGAGTGTGTAGTGTCTGTAAGGTGTGCATTGACAAATTCGCTTTCGACTCAGAAGCTCAGGAGAGACGACTTGAAATTTTATTTGCAAGGAGTGCAAAGTGTCTGCAAGGAGTGCATTGATAGAGTCTTTTGACTCAGAAGTTCAGGAGGAGTAGCTTGAAGCTTTGTTTGAGGAAAAGTGTAGAAGACCTCGCAAGGTGTGCACAGGCGGAAACATACTTAAGTTCTATTGTTTAGGAGGTGAAATTGAGTTGATTAAAGACTTGTTGCAAGGTGTGCATAGTCGTTCACAAAGAGGTTGAGTTGGAGAAAAGATATGTTGCAGAGTGTGCACAGAGTCAAAATTTGACTATGTGTTGAAGAAACATTATGAGCAGTTAGAGGTTTTGAATAAGAACAATCTTAGGAGAGATAGTGGTGAGAATTCTTCAATAGGGAGGAACCCTTTAAGATTCCCCAAATTAAAAAGCAAGATCTGTTCAGTAGGAAGCAAAATCATTCCAGGATGTTAGATCTGGGAAGAGTTGCAAGGAGATTAGTCTTGTATTCCTTAGGCACTTCGAGCATTCAGAAGTTTGAAGGTATTGTAAGTGTGGGATTTTCGAAGTCTCATAGTTGCGAAGTGAATCCTAACCGTCGGTATCAGGGAGGATACATGGCAGTAGATTGAAGAGTCTGGGAGGTAAAGCTCTAAAATATTTGCGTGGAGAAAAGAGAAAAACTCTCAAATTCACAAAGTAGTGAAGTCCATCAAGGTCATCGATCTGAGGAAGGACACATGGTAGAAATCTGTGTACTCTGGGAGAAGATAAATCCGGAGGAAAATGAGAGTAGTGAAGCCAAAACTCCTTAATTCCAAACTACCGAAGTAAATCGTGGCCATCGATCTGAGAGGGACATGCGTTAGCAAATCATGGAGTTTGGAAGTGCGTACTCTGGAGGAAAGGAAAGGAGGAAGTGGAGTCGTTGACGAGAAGTCGTCTGAATCTCCAAAGTTAAGGAATCATCCTATCCATCTGTGGTTGGAACATGTGGTGACAGATCTATCACTCTGGTGATAGAAAACTCTAGGGAAATTGTTGAGTAAGTTTATGAGGGTTAACATTCCCAAAGGTCGGAGTCGACAGGGGTCATTGATGAGAAGAGGGACACGTGGAGAGTGGATATTTACTCTAGAGAAAAGTCAATCCAGAGGAATTGGAGTGTGAAGGTACGAAAACTCTCGAAGGTCGGAGCATTGGATTTCATCAGAGTCGTCCACTAGAACATGACGTGTGGTCGAAGATCTACCACTTCAGAGGATTGGTACTATGGGAGAAAGGATGTGAAGGAGCGTTAACTATAAGTCTCCCAAAGTGGGAATGAAGGAAGAATCTTAACTGTCGATTAAGAAGAGAACGTGGTGCTTGATATGAAGCTCTGGGTATGGATAACTTTAGAAGAAAAAGGTGTTGTAATGTCTGGAACTCCCAAAGGCCAGAGCCCTGAAGTGGATCATAGTCATTGGCTATCAGAGGAGCGTGGAACATAGATCTGGTCCAGGTGATTCCACGGGTCCAGAGTCCAGGGAAATACGAGTAAGCTACATTCAAAAGAATTGGAGCTCGAAGTTGTGAAGAAGTATGGCCTGAGGTTATAGCACATGGTCATATTGAAGAGGGGCCTAGCAGAAGGATCTAGCACTCGCCAGTTTGAAATTGCCAAGAGTGCCAAGAAAATGGCATGTGGGTTCCATAGGGAATGCACCTAAGGAGAAAAAGGGCATGTGTTAAATTGAATTGGGGGCTAGAAGGGTCATGAGGAGATAATTTGGCTCATAATTTTGAAGATCCTTTACCGGGAGGTCAAGTAACCCCTAGGAGGGAAGGGGGGTTGCATCAAGTGGTATCAAAGCTGCAATTTGCTTGTAGATAGCAAGAAAAGGTGAGAAAGTGAAAATATATAATCTAATAACGTCCAGTGGTATCAGATACATCAAGTGGTAGTTGTGTAAAGAAGAAAAGTTTATCATAATGTCTCCTAGAAGACATGCGGAGCCACCTGTAGAAAATCAATTTGTGGAAAGGGAGATGAGAGAACTTTGTGTAAGGTTGGATGTTATGGAGAAAACAAAAATGAGAGAACTTGATGTTGGAGATTCTAGTGATGCAGAGGGTGAAGAAGTTGAATTTGAAGAAGTTTTAGTAGAGGATGTTGCAGAAGAACGCTTGCTGAAAGCGATCGTCAAGTTGGGAGCTAGAGAAAAAATAGGCATCCCGATGTATGAAGGAAATTTAGATGTTGAGGAATTGTTGGATTGGACAAGATCAATGGAAAAGTACTTCAACTATGAAGACATGGATGAGGAGAATAAGGTGAAACATACTCTCACCAGATTAAAGGGACATGCAACACTATGGTGGGATGAACTGCAGGCTGGTAGAAGATGCAAAGGAAAGCAAAAGATTAAAAATTAGGATAGAATTGTAGACAATTTGAAAGCTAAATTCATACCCAAGGACTATCAAATAAATTTTTTCAGGAAGTTAGATAACCTGAGACATAAGGGAATCACATTGAAAGAGTACACAAAGGGATTCTACAAGATGAACATCAGATCTGGACAGAGAGAGAAAGATGATGAAAAGGTTTCTAGGTATATTAATGGTTTGAGATATGAAATCCGGGATGAAATCAACATGATGACAGTGAGAATAGTGGAGGATGCTCATTAGATTGCATTGAAGGCAGAGGAGAAGTTGGCTGAAAAACAGAGCCAGGGAAGCAAAGGAAGAATTCTAAATAGAGGCAATGAAATTTTCCATGATAAGGCACATAAGCCCAAGGTGGGGATTGGAAAACCACACAGTCACTCTGAAGGAGGAGGAAGTTCCCGAGGGAGACAGTATGGTGGTATAAATTCTTTTCCTCGAGAAAGAGGAAGAGGTAGAGGAGGAGAGGTGAAGTGTTATGCATGTGGAAATACATGACAAAGTCTTGGGAATTTCCCGAGATAAATAAAGAAGGAGGAAGTGAAGCTCACATTTCGGAAGCATGGAAGAGGAATGTTGAGGTAGAAGGTGCAGAATATGGGAAATCTCTTATGGTGAAGAAGGTTCTCTTGAAGCCAGAGCCATAGGTTGAAAAACCTGTGCAGAGGAACAGTTTGTTCATAACTACTTGCATGACTAAATATAGAGTATGCAAGGTGATAATTGACAGTGGGAGAACTGATAACTTGGTATCCATAGAAATGGTGGAAAAATTGGAGTTGGAGACAACTGCACATCTGAGTCCGTATAGAGTCTCATGGTTGCAGAAAGGTCACCAGGTAATGGTAACTAAACAATGCCTAGTTGAATTTAAGATAATAGGATATAGAGATGAGATTTTGTGTGATGTGATTCCCATGGATGTATGTCATGTTTTGTTGGGGATACCACGACACTTTGATAGAAATTTCATTCATGATGGGAGAAAAAATACTTATACCTTGGAGAAGAATGGTAGGACACACATGTTATTTCCAATAGAGGAAACGAAAGTAAAGGAAGAATCCAGCACAAGTATACTTCTCATGACTGGGACGGAACTCCTAAGTGAAGTAAAGAAGGAACAGGAGATGCAGTTTGTTGTGGTGAGGAAACCATAGTTGTCCTTACAAGTACTTCTATGGATGATCTCCCTGAAGAAATTCAAGAGTTGTTGGAGAATTTTTCTGACATAGTAGTGGATGAGTTACCTAGCTCATTTCCACCCATTAGGAGTATCAACCATCGCATTGATCTAATACTAGGAGCGATTATGTCGAACAAAGCAACGTATAGATTGACACCTCAAGAGAATGAGGAAGTAAAGAGACAAGTCCAAAATTTGATGGACAAGGGGTTAGTCATAGAAAGCTTGAGTCCATGCATAGTACCAACTATGTTAAGTCCGAAGAAGGATGGAAGATGGAGAATGTGTACAGACTCAAGGGTCATAAATAAGTTCACCATCAGGTACAAATTTCCATTACCAAGGATGGATGACTTAATGGATTGTTTGAGTGGAGAAAATTATTTTTCAAAGATAGATCTGAAGAGTGGATATCACCAGATAAGAATGAGAGAAGGTGATGAGTGGAAAACAACCTTCAAATAAAACGAAGGGTTGTATGAATGGCTTGTTATGCCATTTGGCTTAACAAATGCCCCGATTAATTTTATGAGGTTGATGAATGAGATATTGAAATATTTCATTGGTAAGTTTGTGATTGTCTATCTGGATGATATATTATTCTTTAGTAAAACTGAATAAGAGCATTTGAGGCACTTAACATTAGTGATGAGAATATTGCAACAGGAGAAGTTGATAAATCTAAAGAATTTCTCTTTTATGAAAACAAAACTCATTTATTTGGGTTTTGTAATCTCTTCAAATGAATTGAATATGGATCCAGAGAAGGTGAGAGAAATCAAAGAATGGTCGTCGCCAAGGAGCATATTTGAGGTGAGAATCTTCCATGGATTAGCGAGTTTCTATAGGAAGTTCATTAGAAATTTCAGTGGAATTTGTGCACCAATATTAGATATAGTGAAGAAGAGACACGAGTATTTTAAGTGGAAAGAATAAGATGAGAAAATCTTCTAGATATTAAAGGAGAAGATAATAGAACAACTGATTCTAGTCTTACCAGATTTTGGGAGGAAATTTCAAGTAAGATGTGATGCTAGTGGAGTTACAATTGGAGCAGTCTTGAGCCAAGACAATATGCATGTTTCATATTTCAGTGAAAAGATGAATGACACTAAGAGAAATTACTCCACATATGAGAAATAATTTTATGCAATAATTCAAGCCTTGAAGAAATGGATGCACTACCTGTTGGAAAT
>SNQJ01S0073959.1:0-46790 GCA_010110895.2 Picea sitchensis | reverse complement strand
CCCCCCTATCCAGGATGTTCGCAGGGGGAGCGGGAGCCCCCCTGTCTAACTGTGCATGGGTTCAGGCATAGCGCCCCCAAAAAAATGGTGTTTTTTTAATCCATTTTTTGGCGATTTTTCGACACATGGTTTTCGCCGATGGTTTTCTAATTCTGGTTAAGGAATTAGGGTTGTTGACTAATCTAG
Source organism: Picea sitchensis (assembly GCA_010110895.2). Taxonomy (NCBI): domain Eukaryota; kingdom Viridiplantae; phylum Streptophyta; class Pinopsida; order Pinales; family Pinaceae; genus Picea; species Picea sitchensis. The sequence continues at coordinate 46,604 of SNQJ01S0073959.1, read as the reverse complement.
GTCAATGGATTATGGGTTTGGATGTTGCAGGACTCTATATATGTATTGTATTGTAAACAATGAAGATGATGAATAGAAGATTAGAGGTGTGACTCTAAATATGTTAATATTAATATTTCTGATGAAGACAAATGTATCAGTTTATTGTGTTATTCACCAGACTCATCGGATAGTCTAGTTGTGGCCATAGGTAGTACTACAACTACTTTAAGTTTCGATGATGTCATCTCATACTTGTTGTCAGAGGAGATAAGGCTGAAGAACATGGAAGGATAGAGCGCAGATGCATTATTTGCAAGAGGACGCTCCCATGAAATAAATAGATCTAACTCCTCAAGTGTGATATCAAAATTTAAGGGAAGATATAAATATCCCAGAAAGTTTGTAAAGGTATGTTAGAGATGTAGAAAAGAAGGGAACTACAAGAAGAAATGTAGATCCAAAAGTGTTGAGAGAGGGAAGGGATCTGAAGATGCTCCTTCTACAGAAGAAAAAACCTCCAAGGAAGAAGGAGGGGATGTGTCCTTTGCTTCTTCAAGAACACATGCATATCATGAGGCATGGTTGGTTGACTCGGGTGCATCCTTTCATATGATTCCTCATAGGGATTGGTTCTATCAATATGAAATGTATGATGGAGGTGATGTTTTCCTAGGTGATGAATCGACAACCAAAATCATAGGATGAGGTAAAGTTAAGTTGAATCTCATGGATGGAAGGATTGGCCAAAAAGTTAAGTTGAATCCTAGAAGGTTTTTTGCACATTCTAGGATTGGCCAAAAAAATGATTTATGTAAGAAAAATGGACAATGCAGGGGTAAAAACAGTGTTTGAAAAAGAAATATGCATGATGGTTTGAGGAGTAACAATGTTGATGAAGGGAGTTCGGATTAGAACTCTATATAAGTTGCAGGGAAGCACTATTAGTGATGGTTTCAATATTTGAATTGTTCGTAAGATTGGAGCTAAAGAAGAAAATACCCCTACAGTCTCTAGAGAAAAGGATATGTTGTGGCATCAAAAAATGGGGTATATCAAAAAGAAGGGACTTGACTACTACACGGTAAAGGTATGGTTGAAGGTATCTCTAACTACTCTCTGGATTTTGATTTCTATGAACATTGTGTATATGGGAAGCATAATCGGATAAGATTCCTCCCTGGTGCATTGAGGGCARAGGGAATTTTACAGTTGGTGCACAATGTTGTGTTTGGATCTATGTYGGTTCCATCACTGGGAAAATCTATGTACTATGTCTCGTTTATAGATGACTTCTCAAGGAATACATGGATATATTTATTCAAGAAGAAATTTGAAGTCTTTGATAGGTTTAAAGAGTTTAAGGCTCTTGTGGAAAATCAAACAGAAAAAATAACTAAGGTGTTGAGGATGGATAATGGTGGAGGGTTCTGTGGAAATGAATTCGAATAATTATGTAAGAATTTTGATATATAAAGGTAGAATACTATTCCATATACAGTTTAGGAGAATGGAGTTGCAGAAGGATGAACTGGACGTTGATGGAAAAATCAAGGTGCATGCTCAGTGGTGTCGGGTTAGGACAAGAATTCTGGGCAGAGGCAGTGGGTATTGCATGCTACCTGGTTAATCTATCACCCTCATCGGTAGTGGATAACAAGACTCCACACGAGGTATGGACTGGTAAGAAACCCTCTCTCACACATCTCAGTGCATTTGGTTGTGATGCCTATGTTCACATTCCAAAGGAAAATAGGAGTAATCTAGATAAAAAGGTTGAAAAGTGTGTCTTTATTGGGTATAAAGATGGTTTGAAAGGTTATGTGCTTTGGAACCCATAAACTAAAAAGGTAATTTATAATCGAGATGTGGTATTTAGAGAAATCAAAGATGTTGTCAAACAAGAAGTCTTACCAAAGGAGGAAGAACTAGAGAAAATAGAGTTTAATTTGAAGGATGATGAATCAGACTCTACAGAAGAACAGGAATGAGAATAAGAATATCCACATACCCCAGTATTGAGGAGATCGATTCGAGAAACAAGGAAACCGGAAAGGTACACTCCACCTTATTTCCATTCAAATTTTTCTTTGTTTATTACTGATGATGATCCTAGAACTGTTAGGGAGGAGGTGGATTCAGAGGATGGGAAACTCTGGAAAAAGGCCATGATTGAAGAAATGGCGGCCTTGGACAAGAATGAGGCTTGGGATATACCGGAGTTACCAACTGGAAGAAATACCATTAGCATAAAATGGGTGTTTAAGAAGAGCTAAATGTAAAAGGAAAAGTGGAGAAATATAAAGATCAGTGGGTAGCAAAAGGTTATTCCCAGATAGAGGGAACTGACTTTGGTGAGATTTTTTCTCATGTTGCCAAGTTAACTTCAAATAGATTTTTTTTATCTATTGTTGTTGCGTTTTATTTTAAAGTAGAATATATGGATGTGAAGACATCGTTCCTACACAGGGATATAGAAGAATAAATCTACATGAAGGATCTGAAAGACTTTGTTGTGAAGGGAAAGAAAGAGTTAGTATGCAAGCTGAAAAAATTCATGTATGGGTTAAAGTAATCACCAAAGATGTGGTATCAAAAATTTGATACTTATATGTTGGGACTTAGATTTACAAGGAGCAAAACAAATCATTGTGTGTATTTCAAATTAATCAGTCATCATCTTATTTATTTGGTCTTGTATGTGGATGATATGTTGTTGATAGGAAATGACAAGGAGATTATCCAAGATGTAAAAACTGAGTTGTTCTCAAAATTTTACATGAAGGATATTGGTGTTGCAAATTTCATTTTGGGCATGGAAATTAAAAGAGATTGGGAAAACAGGAAACTCTGGTTACATCAGAGGAAATATGTCGAGATAGTATTGCAAAGGCTTAATATGTAGGAATGTAAATTGGTCAAGGTTCCTATTCATGTAGGTGTAAAGTTATATGTGGATCGGTGTCCTAAGACAGAGGAAGAGGAAGAGGACATGTCACGTGTTCCATATGCGAGTATGGTTGGAAGTTTGATGTATGTAATGTTTTGTACTAGACCGTACATTGCACATGCAATGGAATTTTTTAGTAGGTATATGTCAAAACCAGAGAAGGAGCATTGGACAACAGTTAAGAGGGTTTTCAAGTATTTGTATGGCACTACTAGTTATGGATTGTGCTACCAAAGAAGACCAGGATTGGATGGAGTGTTGGACATACATGGGTTTGTTGATGCAGATTGGGTTGGAGATCTAGATCATATACGATATACAAGTGGGTATGTGTTTAACCTATTTGGAGGAGCAATTAGTTGGATGAGAAAAAGACAATCTGTAGTGGAACTCTCAACTACAGAAGTTGAATACGTGGAAGCCACTCATGCAAGCAAGGAAGCAGTATTGGGTTGGTACATCAAATTGTAAGGATAGGTTTTTACAGTCAGAGTGCAATATTCTTGGCAAAGAACCCAACTTATCTTTCAAAGACAAAGCATATTGATGTTCAATATCACTTTGTGAGAGACATAGTTGAAAAAAAGAAGGTGTTGATGATGAAGGTGGACACTTTGAAGAATTTTGCAGACTCATTAAAAAAAATTGTGAGCAGTGATAAGTTCTCTTGGTCTACCTCTTTTTGTGTCATTTCCCTAGATTGTTGACTATGTAACCCTGTAACCCCCTGTATACAAACAAAACAACAAGTGGGAGAATGTTGGGTATGTGTTATATTATTTGCATGACCATATCTGGTGTCTGCATTGCGTCAGGCACACGCAGGGGGGTAGTCCATATATGTGTAATATGTGTGTGCCATTTTATCTTTTATGCTTTTATTAAGAATCTATTTGCAGTAATTAATTGTACAAGGTTGAAATTTACAATGTTTACCCCAAATCAAGAATGATACCACCATAACATCAAGATGATTGTGTGCGAAATGAATTCAGGTTGTACAGGTTTAAAGAGAAATGAAGGAATGATATCGAGGAGGTGATGAGTCATGTGGCGGAGTGATCAAATTTTTCTAAATCTCAAAGGGCGCAGATAAATCTCAGACGTACGTCGTACTGAGCAACAGTGAGTCTCGTGAAGGAGATAGAAAGGTAAACCCATAATGATATATCCCACATTTAGAAGGAAATTTGCTAACAAAGGGTTTATAATGAAAAGGTAACGTTATGTAGTTTGAATATGAATGGAAGAGCTACGGAATCCTATACAAGGTGTTAAATTTTGTCATGGAGAACCATGGACCCGAAACCGGTTAAATCATGACCATTGATCATCGGAGATCAATGGCTAAGATCAAAGGATTGGGTCAAGCATATCGGTATATTGGTTATCGGATTGGTGGAAATATCAAGATGTGTGGGGAGTCTGATACCTGGTGGTCGATGCCATGTCAATACCACGCAATAGCCATGGCAATCGGTACATGCAGAAAAATTCCACGTGGAGACTACATCACCTACCACATCATATCGAATATCGGAGACCGGATAGGAGTGAATGTGTGTAAGAGCGGGGAGGTGATACCCCAATGGCCTTGTGATCCAATACCCCGATAGTGGGGCCCAATGTATAATGGATATTAGATAGATGATCGCAAGTGCAGTGTTAATTTCCTGGTGGTCCCAATGACCCAATGGTCGAAACATGGAGCGTCAAGGTTCCATAACGAGCTCATATTCCATATTTGTTACCTTTTCTTTATAATGAAAACTAAATTCATCCATGGAATGGAAGTGAACCTACTCCTTAATCAAATCGGAGATGGGATATATGTTTGATAAAGATGCAAATCTTGAGTCTATTGTCGAAAATATTGACAGGGTTTCATTCTTGGAAAAGAATTGGATTGAATTATTTTCGTTTCGTTCATTTCCAATCCAATATTAAAAATTGGGTGTATCGTATACTGAAAGATCGAAGTGAAGACACAGTGTTGAAGTCACGAGAGCCCAGTGGCCAAGGGGTTGATGGACGATGCCACAACAGCAGCCACAACATCCAAAACGCATAGCAGGGGTCCACATGGAGGTGATGTTAGACCACATACAGTGCCACTTTAGTCAGGACATGCAGATAAAGCCCGTGTCGGGACTACATTAGCAGCCACATCACACCATATATCAGATCAGGAGAAATCGTTGAAGATCCAACATTAGAGGTTATGAGGGCTTGGTGCCCCAATGGCCTGATATCAACATATTGGATATTAGAAGAATGGGAGAGTGTTTTTGTGATGATGTTTCGGGGGCCCGGTGGGCAGGTAATCCTGGTGGGTCGGTGACCCGGTAGACTCGATGGTCTCGCTATCAAGGGAACCAGATAAATGCTCAAGATTAAATCTGAGAAAGATCTGATAGTTGTTGTTCTTTGAGGTTTAAGACCATTGTGTTGGTTGTTTCAAAAGACTGATATCCTGATGGTATCATTGACGAGTCGACACATGGCATAAGTTGATTAGGTCTGAACCCTACTAATGACGTTATGAGGCAAGGTTCCATACCAAGACCTTGGCAATTGTTTTGAATATTTGTTGTTTTTCAAAGGACTGATACCTAATATTACGTAGGTCCTAATATGTGGTGACCAATCAAGACATCATATCAATGGTTGAGGTTTGATCAAGGACCCAATCCGATGGTTGTTGAGTGATGAATCTTTGTTGTGTGTTCTGATGAAGCAGTGAACAGATCGACAAGTGATGTTTAATCTTGGACATTATTCGATGACTATTGAGCGTTAAAGGTCTGTACTATGATTTGTGAGCAGATCACATGCAAAATCAAAGGAAATTAAGACCAGTTTTGAAGGTTTGTATAGCCCGATCTTATGTAGATTCAAGGATTTGGAGTTGAACCAATGAACATGAATTTTTGTATGTGGACAAATCTGTGGAATTGTGGAGTGCATAAATAACGATTCCATGATTGCTTTGCAAGTGAGAAGTGAGTTGCAGAGTTGCAAGTGGAAGAGAATGAGAGGTTTTGATATTTTTGGGTTCTAGTAATGTAATGTAATCGTTTGAGGGAGGCAGGGAGGTGCAAGGTCAAAAGGAACATCTAAAGTCATGCAGATTGTGAACTGGTGGAGAGTGCAGTAACAGCAAAGACAGAGCAACAGATTTGTGCAAGTGAAGGCATGAAGTAAGGAGATGATTTGGTATTGTTGACAGTTTGAGGAGATTGGTGTGTCCAGTAAGTTGATACTTACATCTTGCTAAGTTTGTGCTCGGTCGAGGGGATTGGTGTCTCTTGTCGGTTGGTGCCTGCAAATATTGCAACTGTAGGTTGGTTCCTATAGGCATTGTTGAGTTGGTGCTCAACTGAGGAAATTGGTGTCTCCTGCAAGTTGGTGCCTGCAAATATTGTAACAGTAAGTTGGTGCCTAGATGATTTATAAAGAATTTTTTTGTGGTTTTCTCCCATTTGAGTTCCCACAATTAAATATATATGTATTATGGATTATGTGTTTGTATGTACATTTCTCATTAATTACTTATGGTTGGTGAAGTAATAAATTGATAAGTGTTGTGAGAAAAGTAAAAGAAACCTTATATTGATTCACCCCCCTCTCAGTATAAGTAAGTGTGACAACACCCAAAAGGGTTGACTCATAGATAAGGATGAAATTCTCAATGTTATCAAAAGTTAGGAAGGGAATTTGGATGGATTTTTTGTATTTGAAAGAGTGTAAGTCATTTTAAGCTCTATACAAAAACCTAGTTTTACCCCAAATATAAATATGGTAGAAAAAGATAGGTCAAATTGGATATTGCCTCCTACAAAAGTTCCCTAGTGCCTTGATAACATCATGTCATAAGTAGGTGGAACCTCAATGATTACAATTGTATCCATCATATAAGAAAATCTTGGGATTTGGAGCATTCTTACCACTAAATCTTTAATCATTCCTAAACATTGGACCCTCTTGGAATCAAAGGAATAGAGGTCTTTGTAAGGTCTTGTGATATCCAATCCTAACTTCTCCATTATATATAGATACATCAAGGAATGTGAGGCTGCAAAATCATATAGGTAGTTATGTAGGTGAAGATTTTGGAGCTACAAAGTTATATATAGAAAGGTGGGGTAAGATCATTTATTTCATCTGGCAAGTTTTCCAGCATAATATTGGGGTCATCATATTGGGTGTTAATTAAGTCAATTTCAAGTGGGGTATTTGGATTTGAACAAGTTGGACTTGTCACTTGTTCTTTATCCCATAGGAAAATGTATACTTCATTTACATGGGTAGGATTTTTGACAACTTCCAACAAAGACATAGGGATTTTAAGTTATATCTAATGTCAAAAGTAGGGGGTCCCATAAGGAGTAGTAGGCCTTAGCCTCAAATCATATTTTTTTCATACCTTAACCATGATAGTATCAAACGCCATCTTGAGCCAAATAGGAGTTAGTTCAAAAAGTTAATCATCATTCAAAAAAACACATTCATCCACCACCTCCCCCTCTTCTTCCCTTGTAGAATCATTAACTAAAATATCGTAAGGAGGGGGGTCATTAGCCATAAATTTGTCTCTAGGATGGAATAACATGTTTATATACATGCACTCATCAATTGTCCTTCAACCCCCAATTCATAGTAATCTTCATAATGAGGATATGGTACAATCATATTTCCATAGAACTTCTAAGTTTGGGGGGATCTTGTCCTTTTGTCCTACTTTCTCTTTGAAACCCATTAGGAGGTATTCTAAATATATTTTCATTATGGATAGGACGGTTTTGGGCTCTGGGTTTAGGTCTAAAGGTGGAGTGGGAAAACTTCCCTTCTTTGACTTCTTAATTCATTACCCATAGATATTAGTAACTTGGTAACTTCTTCCACATATAAGGTCTATTGACTAGCAAATGAAACCTCGTGTTCTATTCCTCTCCTCTTATCAAGGAAGTTATATTTTATGAGGGGATCATGCTTAGTTTTGGACTATATCTCAAAGGATCTCATCTTAGACATCATTGAACATGGTGTCCAGGTCAATGGAATTTCCTTCTCTCGGGTGCAGGGAAAATTCTACTCCAAAAACAATGGCATAGGCTACCATGGCCACTAGCTCAAATGGTTTAACAATCTCAAAGATGCAATGAACGTACAAAATTTACTTGTGAACTCTAGGAACTAATGGGTAAGTTTCTAAGCCAATTTCTAGCCTCTCCTTCTATCATAATAAGATTGAAGGCACAATAATAACCTCAATGAAGAATGAACAATGAGAGGAACTTACATAAGATATTTAATATTACCTTCAGTTCATCATTACAATAGTGTGTGTCACAATTATAATGCACATGAAAGGAAATCAGCGTGGAATATATTTCATTAATATGATACTAGTATAAATACATCTAGATGATGTTTAGTTTCATCTTCCAAGAGGTCTCTTGGACTCTCGATGACAGCCACTATTCACTTGAATTTTCATATTCTTTCTCAATTGAATAATGTCATAACATATCATGTTTCCAACATCCCCTTGTTAATCTAAAGGGGTGTATGTGAGTCCAAGCAGAGAGATGAAATCTGGAAGTGGCAAGCTATCAATGGTTGAATGTGCTCTCTGAATTTGGTGGTTTTGGGATGACCACAAACCAAATGGCTAGTAGAAGTTGATGTCTTGTAATAAATAGAGGTTTATTATGACCACAAATTGTTGTCTGGTAGAAGTTGTAAGTCTTCTACTAAATGGAGGTTTAATATAACCACAATCTGTTGTCTAGAAGAAGTTGTAAGTCTTCTACTAAATGGAGGTTTAAGGAAAACTACAAACCAAATGAAGTTGATGGAATATGGCTCTGGCATTGGCTCGTTTATTCTTGCTCGATAGATAGGACTTCAAAACTTGAAGCCTGACTATCAATCACGAATATTATTCCCCTTATCAGGTACAAGGTGAGAAGATGAAAATATTTCTACAGCAATGTGTCAATACTTGAGAATGAATTTTTCAATGTGACTGGTATATCTTTTTTATTGTTGATGACCATTGCCAGGAAGTGATCCACCCATAGTGATTCTTTACTATTGCAGATTTATTGTGTTTGGAACATCTATCTAAAAGATGCTTATGCTTTCCATAATGCTCAAAAGGATGAAGATCAAAATGTTGATCCTTCATGTGACCAACTCATTGACAATGTTGGCATTTAGAATTCTACTCTTGAACTTGAGCAGGCGAATATGAAATTTCTTGAAGGAATCCAGCACTTTGGAACTGAATTGGTTTGGTATAATATGGAATATGAAAGATAACTTCATTTCCATGTATGATACTTGTTATGTGCTTATTGTCTTTGATATCTTCCCAAGGTCTAATGATTGGCCTTGAAAGAGATATTTGAACTTGTTCATGCACAACTTCATCTTCATATGCACTTGTATATGAAGTTTACTCACTGAGTTTCTTTTGCACGGGTTGTTGATCTGAATCGTCGTCGTCGTCGTCATCGAAAAGAGGGTTGTTTTAAGCAAGGACTAGTTCATAATGTTGAAGATTCTTTCATTGAATTTTATCATGAAGAAGTTGAGTCTAAATTTGAAGCAATTCCGCTTTGTCTTGAAGAGTTGCGTTGTCAATTGTGACCATATTGTCGATAGTAGAGGGTATTAGAGTGTTCAGTGACTCTAACAGTTCATCAATTTGAGTCATTTACAAATTGACTTGGACCTCGAAGGGTTTCTTTCAACTCCACCTTTTAACAATTAGACTGAACAATTCAAACTTAGCAAATGAAGGGTGTCGACTTCTAAAAAATGCACCCATTTACAATTAAATTCAACTTGATTTTAAAAAATGATAGTACACTTACAAAAATACAATTTGAAAGTTACAATTATTCTTGATTCTAGAGGTGAAAGGGCATGGGCTCAAATCATATGCTACCTGGAAAATCGTCCATATCCACATAGGAAAGATTCAATCTTATGATGCATTCGTTGAGGATTTTGTTGAGGCAATTTGTTAAGCTGAGTGCCTAGAGGGATGAGCAAATCAAGCTAGAACGGTGCAGATTTGTTTAGCACTTGAATGAAATTGTGGAAGGGACATGTTGGACTTAAATCATCAAACAAATTTGTTGTTTCAGGAGGTAGATCAATGTCTATGAAGGGTAAATTACTAGGTGATTCGATGAAGCTGTATGGTGGTTGTATTCTACATTTTAATGGTTGCATACCCCACGATTGCACAAAATTTGGTTCTTACAGGATGAATATCTTTAAAGCGGAGATGAATCTTGGAAATAGAAAAATACTCTTTGGTGCATATTTGAATATAGTTTCCAACACAACTAAAATCATTCTAAATGAATAAATATTGAAAGAGAAATCTAAATTTTACCAACATGCACTCCAAAATCAGCGAGTTTCCCCTTCGATGATGCCTTCTCCTTGGATTGCAATCATTTTCAGTGTTGGTTGTGTTCTTCATTGTATATCTTATTCATTGGCTCATCGATGGCATCGCATGGAACACTACCTTCAAATTTGAGTTCCTCATCTCCCATGGAAAACTACCATGGAGACATCAAGCCCCTTAAGACTAAAGGTGCTTTGGTACCACTGTTAGAATACACATGAATGGAGATTAGTGTGGAATATCTTTCATCAATATGATGTACGTATAAATACATCTAAGATTGTAAATACTTAAAAGATATAACTACTTATTTGAGAGGTCTTTTGATTGATTCTCTCAACCATCATCCAACAATAAATCAATGCCTAACAACTTGATATTATTACATAAGTAAGCTTTATAATCTAGCACCCCCTCTTAATGCTTAAAGCAAACACAGATTGATTGAAGACAACTAAAAATAAAACTAGACATTCTTTAAAAATTTCATGTTTGAAAACATTGCTTGGACCAGTGAGAGTCCAAGCTTCTCCCCATTCCACTAAAAGGTATAGTCTCCTAGTTTTGATCCAAGTTTCTCAACATCATTGGACATCATTAGCACTTGAAATGTCTCGTAACCTTCATAAAGATGTGATTTCAAACTTCCAAACCTCATATCTCCCCAAAACTATTGGAAAACAATCCCCACATGCATGTCTCATAACCCAAATGAGATATAGTTTATTTGATCCACAAGCATCCCGTACTATTGAACAAAAATATGTCTTCCACTACATCCCTCCCTATCTTCAAAGTGTAAGACTTCTTATTAGTAAGGTCTTTTATATTTTCTGTATTCGATGGAAGTGCCTCGCAATACATTTCCCAACCTTGACATATCATAATGACTTTTTATTCTCACCTCCCATTCCTTTTTTATATTTATATTTCTTCTACATATATGAAGATCTGCAATGCCTTTGCTTTGACTTCCACTTCCCTTCAATCGTCCTAATTACTTGCTCAAAATCTGCCTTTTAACGCCCCAAAAATCATTATTTTGAGTTGGGCCGGCCTTTTCGAGTCGCTTCATCTAAAAGGCCAATAATGGGAGACGTCCATGATGGACCCGTAGAAGGATCCCTAAGTGATCTCAATATTTGAAGAAGAATCATCTCTTTCATAAGTGAGCTATCACCTGACACGACTGTTGATTTTTGCATGAAGAAGAATCATCTCTTTCATAAGTGAGCTCTCAACTGACATGACTGACATGACTGTTGATTTTTCGCATGTGACTTGATTCTTCAAATGATACAATTAGTCAAATGTACACGGTTTCTCAAATACTCCTGAATATTGCAATCCATTTTCACGAATAGCTATGGAGGCAGCAATCCACGGGTCGTTCTAGTCATGATCAAAGTAAATCCACAAGTGGACTCTTAACAATTCGCAGAGACAACCATGGAATTCAGATGAGTTGGGCATATTTCATATTAGATAAGCCTTGGAAAGCACTTAATGAATACATGAGCATTCCCAAAGATGAAATTCGCAAACAAGAAAATGAGTGTAAATTCCCTCTACTCGTTCACCAGAACTTTGTCGCATATGGCTTGATCGGCATGAATAGTCGTGTATCATTTCAAAAAGTTGATTTCGAACTCAAGAGTATAAAATTATGCAACCTCTTTCCTCGTATATCCCTGAGGTATGTGAATGGTTCCAAATAATTAGTCCTCAATTATGGTTTTCATCGTTGTTTATCACCGGCTAATCAATAATATACCCACCAGCAGTTTTCATCGTTGTTTGTGTGCACGAAAAGGATCCACTCGTTAACAAAAAAATCCACGAAAACAATGACCTATCCCTTGGGTTTTGAAAAGGAGGAATTAGTCTTTTTCATCGTTGTTTGTGTGCACGAAAAGGATCCACTCGTTAACAAAAAAATCCACGAAAACAATGACCTATCCCTTGGGTTTTGAAAAGGAGGAATTAGTCTATGTAGCATACGAGGTAATGATTGAATTTTTATGAAGTCACTGAAATATGCTCCTCAAAGGGGAATAGATATGCTTGTTGGAGGCTAAGTCGCATGGTTTGAGTTCAAGTTTGGTTTAGGCAACAATTAGGTTCGATTCAGGTTTGAATTTTTCAATAAAGTAGTGTTTGAATTTTTCAATAAGGTTTGGATGAGGTTCAGCTATATATATTAGCTATATATATTGAATCTAATGAAACCTCATCCCAAACTTCAAAAAAAAATCTACTTCAAATTCATTCTAAAGGTCAAATTTAAACCCACATTCAAGTTCGTTTAGGTTCGATATTAGGTTGGACGAACCTTGAGGTTCGCCAAATTTCGAACCTCAAGCTTTAGATTCGGCGCTGTGACTAAGGTTGGAGGGAATCAGTCAGTCAATCTCGGCGATGGTGTGTCAAACAAATTCTAATAACCAAATGCACAGATCTTGGCTCAGTTCAGTGGCTCCCATAAAATAGAGACGGATGTGCTCCAACATGACATGGTAGTGCTCAAATTAAAGGCTCATCTTTCTTCTTTGAAATGGAGGCTCAAGGTGGCTCAACGATGGCTCCCTTTAGCAACTTGTGAATAGTGAGTTCTGATACCATATCAAAATAATATTTGAGTAACAATAATATAATCACAATGTAGAATAAACACAGATAGTAATTTGAGGAAGATATTCAATATTAACTTTAGTTTATCATTACAATAGCATGTCTTTTTTATAGAAATTGTAAATGGTCTTTAGTTTATCATTACAATAGCATGTCTTTTTTATAGAAATTGTAAATGGTTATAAGATCTAATTACTTCTTATAATATTATAGAAATTGTAAATGGTTATAAGATCTAATTACTTTTTATAATACTTCTTATCAAAATAATATTTGAGTAACAATAATATAATCACAATGTAGAATAAACACAGATAGTAATTTGAGGAAGATATTCAATATTAACTTTAGTTTATCATTACAATAGCATGTCTTTTTTATAGAAATTGTAAATTACCATATCAAAATAATATTTGAGTAACAATAATATAATCACAACGTGAATAAACACAGATAGTAATTTATGTTATATCTCAATATTAACTTAGTTTATCATTACAATAGTATACGTCTTTTTATAGTAGAAACAAAATGTATTATAAGATCTAATTACTCTTTATAATATTACAGAAATTGTAAATGGGTTATAAGATCTAATTACTTTATAATAATTTTGTATAAAATATATTATAAGAAAGGAGGTGGTTGAGAGATTCTCTTAACTATCCCAACAATAACGTAATGCTTAATAATTTGATATCATTATATCAACCTTAATATCTAACCGCTTATAGGGAATAGGCAAACATTCTGAGAAAAATATCGTCTTCTTCCACAGAAATTATCAATACAATCCTAGAAAGAAATGAGGTGATCTTCAGCAGTAATGCCATTTTCCCCATTGAACCCAGGTAAAACTTCGAGGCAGCAATCAAGAAGATCTCCTGGTAGTTTTGTAGGAGGAGGTAGGACTTAGGGTTTTGAATATAGTTTCTCACCAAGGATTAGAAGGATTCAGGCCAGCCATGGGAATTTTAGAATTCTAAATATGAGGTTGGATAGAGATTCCAATAATAGGGGGTGATAAATGGACAAAAAATTGCAAGGTAGGGATGACCATGACTTGGTGGGAGGTGGTACGATTGAAAGGACACACTAAACAATGTAATATGTAAATGATACATTGATTATAACAATAAAAACAAGTCACAAGATGCAAACAAAGAAGATAAAAGAATAGGTAGCTATAATTTCACAAGAGGAGAATGAAATGGGACTTAGGAACCTCAAAGGCGTTAAAGAAAAATTAATATTATTTTATAAAGAAAAATTAATATTATTTTATTGTGAGCCTATGTCTCAAACCTTAAAACACATCAAACCTTTTCTTTACCAATCTTTGACCTTGGAAATATGGAAAAGAGATATGTGTTCTAATGAAGGCACATGGCTTCTTTCATTTATTCATATATAATCCCTAACCTTTTCTTTAAAATATGGAAAAGAGATATATGTGGCTCTCATGAAGGCACAAGGCTTCTTTCTTTTATTCATATATAATCCGTGCATTTGCTTATGCAATGGGGGTAATTATCAATTATCTTTACACGTCTTTGAACTTGACAATATGGAAAAGAGATATGGGTAATTATCAATTATCTTTACACGTCTTTGAACTTGACAATATGGAAAAGAGATATATGAAGGCACATGGCTTCTTTCTTTTATTCGTATATAATCCATGCATTTTGCTTATGCAACCGGGTAATTGTCAATTACTCTATCAGGGAGGTTGTCTCATAGACTAATCTGCCATAGGATGGTTATTCCATCAGGGAGATTGTCTAATAGCCTAATTTGTCATAGCCTAATTTGTCATAGGATGGTTCTAATATGTCATAGGATGGTTCTAGTAGCATTATGGGAAAGCTGTTGGCTAGTAGTTTTACGAAATGATTTTTTTCGCTGGAATTCGGCAATATAAATTTCCACGAATCACTATTTTTTGTTGTTCAGAATTCATTTCTGAATGCAAAAATGAATTCAACATGCTGAAAAATTCACAGGGCACTCAGATTCTACAGAAATAATCACTTAAATCTATGAATCCAACAAATTCTCACCAGATTTCAGGTACATATCCCCAAAAAAAAATCTTCATTTCATACAATCTTTAGCCTACAACTTATGGAAAATGGTTGTTATGAAAACTATGTGCAAAATTATGCCCATGTGAAAAGAAAATTAATAGCATTGAGTAAAATTAATTACAATTGAAAATCCGTAAAGTCCCCGATGGTAAGATTTCATGACCAATCTACACGAACCATTATAGGGAAGTGGAAAAGCTAAAAAAAATCTACGCAAACCATATAGGGAAGTGGAAAAGCTAAAAAAAAAAACTGCATGGCAAAGAAGAAAATCTCATTCCTTGAATTATGAAGACTAATGAAAAAAGACTAGACTAATAATGATTATTTTGTTCACAGATATTGTATCGTGCAACACAAAAAAATATGTAGAAGTACTCCCTCGAAGATGTCTACTAAAAGAAACACGAATCTTGCTCCTAGTAAAACTAGTTCGTTCTCATCCTCTCGTATTTTGAAACTTCTTGAAATACGAAATACTTCATTTAACACAATAATTAAATGTTCATATTCGAGAAAAACAATAGTAAAGATTTTGATGTTTCAACCACAGGTCATATATGGGCTTCTTGATTCACTTGACCAAATATCAATTTAAGGCATTAAAACAAAATCGATTTGACGAGTGCAAATTATGGATGGAAAAATATAGTCAACCTCTTCTTGAGTCTAACTTTGTTAATCAATGACTTCAATAATATAATTTACAATAGAAGTCCAAGTACATAACAACAACTACATTCAAAACAAATTATGCTTTTGGAAAAATACGCTTAGGCAAAAAGCTTTCAGTGTGTCAATCAAGCCATAATTGTCATTATTATGGATACAGAGAACTAACTGCTAACCACACTCAGTTATGAAACCCGACATCATTTGACAAAGAAAAGAAATAACTATCATTACAATTCGCCAGTAAAAAGTTTGAATAAAGATAACCAACATTCCACTGTAACAGATGTTCAAGGAGAAAGTAATACGACATCGACCAAGACCCATTCGCAATATCTACAGACCATTGTGAAACACATTAGAATCTTAAGCACAAAGCAGAACCATTCAGATGTTTCAATACAGTAGAAGATACGTTCCTATTTATATTTTATAAACCAATCCCAATATGATCTCAAAACTCGTGATTATTTTATCCAAACATATAAAATCGTTGATAGAAGACCTCCAAATTCATTAACAATAGAATTCTAAAAAATTACATAGCAAAACAGTCTCCAGTCCGGAGACAAATATTGCGAGTCCATATAATGATTCAATAAAAGTTTCAACTACCAAAATAGAATGACCACTGGCAACAGGAGGAGTCTGAGACACGAGAAGGAGAGGGATAGAAAGAGAGATAGAGATTGAAAGAGAAGGGTCAGAGGACTCACTTAGCGTGAAAAACCAAAGAAAACTCTGGCTCATCCTTAGTTTGGCAAAAGAAAGAGAAGAGAGAGAAAGGTCAGAGGACTCACTTGATTGTGAAAATCCAAAAAGAACTCTGGGCAAAACACCAGAGGAAAATAAGATAGCACATGATAACATGCACTTCTCACGGTTCCAGGATTATCCCAGAACAGTATGTTAGTAAGGCCAAATACTGGCCACAAGACCGACATGGGACAGACTCTTTGATGCAATGAAGGACACATGCAAGTAGAACCAGGCAGTTAGTATGACCATAAACCTTGATGACCCATCAAACTGCTTCCGTCTAAATACCGAGAAGCTGGCATTCAACTTGGCAACATTATCAATTAGCTCAAGCTTAGAGCTTTAAAGGTCAGAAGGCTCATCAGATAAGAGTCCATTTATCTAACTATGCAATTTTAGAACTTATGGACAAAGACCACCTTACTGGTACAGCATGGAAACTGTACCACCAAGCCAACTAAGGCCAACCCATTCAAAATGAGGAGCTTATATCTGCACGATTTAGTTAGTACTGTCATAATGACATACCAACAGAAATAACCTGCCACCAGTAACATCCAAAAACCATGCATTTGCTTGCATACATGCAACTGACTACAATGTAGTTATAAGGCCCTGGAATATTTGCTTTGAAACACCCACGGCATTGCCCCCCGGGTTGCAATAGCTGAAATTCCTGAAATTTAGTAGTAGTATGTATGTTAGATAAAAAGAATAATCAAAAGAAAACCAACAATTGAACCGATATTATAGTGGTAAAACATAATTACACCTTTTCAACCAAAAGTGAATCCACCAGAAGGAACTGTTGGTTGATTTGTGCCAAAATTGAATGTTGGCTGTGCAGCATCTCCAGTGGCAGGTAATGTTTGGTCATCTTCGTCATCTTCCAGCCAATAAGTTTCAAGAATCTTTACTGCCTTCTCATAAATTTCATTGTTGTCATGACTCTGCAGGTTCTCAATCTTCTCGAGTCCTTCAGCATCATCAATAAACTGAGCATAGAGATTCACACCTCCAGTGTTCCCTAGGTCCTTCTCTGCTTCTCCAACTTTCAAAATATTCTCTAGCCCTTCAAGACAAACAGTTACAATTCTTGGGTCTGGACAGACTAGAAGATCACATAGAGGCTTGATGCATCCTTGATTCACAAGATATCTGCAAACCAAAGTAAGCATTAGTAGTTTATACTATTGTAATAGCTGCCTACATTCTTGAACGTCTACATCACACTGACTAATATTAGCTAACACATCTCATCTTGTATAAATCAAATTACATTTTGTAAGTTGACCCCTTTGTTAATACTAGATAACCCATCTTAGCAATGTTCATGTTGATGATATATATTAATAAAGTACATACTTGATTTGTTCATGTGTACCCCCAGAGGTAGCATTAGATATAGCCCATGCTGCTTCTTTCTTGATATCAAATTCTGCAGTTTGCAGCAACTGTACAAGAGGAGGAATGATGTTTGCATCGATCACAGCCTGTAAACCAACCCAAATTTAGGATACACGCACTTAAACAGCATTTTATAAAGAACCAGACATTCAATGAAGTGTCATTCTTAATCGACATAGAACAGTGGCTAAGGAACCTGTATTTGATCTTTGTTTCCTGCAGTTATGTTTGAGATGGTCCAGCATGCTTCCTTCTTGATACTTTTCTTATGATTATGGGTCAACAGTGCCAAGAGGCAGGGAAGTGCTTGATTGTTGATAATGTACTGAGGCAACACATCCCCACAAAGTTACTTGAGAACATAGTCTAACAAACATACATTGGATGTGTAAATTGACCTTCAATATTTCAGGTTTCAAACCAGATGCCAATAGAGTCAGGAAATACCTGAGTCTGTACATCATCACCAGTCACAATATTGCCCACAGTCCGGAGAGCAGGGATAAGAACAGATGGGGATGGATGTCTGTAGAAGCAAAAAACCATGTCGCATTGAAGTTCTAAAATGATTTTAAAGCAAAAGAATAGCACCAATCAACCTCTAACATCATCTAAAAACAGAAAGCGGGAACTAATCAAACACATTTTTAACCAAAACATTAATATCACCCTTAAGTGAAATACACATATATACAAGGTTAACAAAAGGTAGAAGCTCAAAAATGTAGAATAATTTTTCAGTATTTATACTTACAGCAGAAGCTCAACCAGTCTTCGACAGACACCAGCCTCAATCACAGCCTGAATTTTATCATTTGTTCCATCAGAAAGATAAGACAGAGCCCAGCATGCATCTGTTAAGACTTCTTCATCATTAGAATGAATAAGCCGCTCAAGTGCCGGAAGAGCTGGCTTTGTCTGCAAGAAAAGGTTCCAAAAAATTTTAGCCCTACAACACGTGTTTCTATGGCCACGGATCACAAGTTAATAGAACAAGCAAGGCAAAAATATTTATTAACAACAAACCAACAGTATAAATGCCATACCTGCTCGAATGCAGGTTGTGGTTTGCCTCGACAGAAATTAGACAAAGTCCAAGTGGCATTTCTCAACATCGAAAGCTTAGCATGCTCATTCAGTTGAGCAAGGAGTGGCATCAGGGCACCATGGCTGAGAACCAGATCTCTGCATTTGGGTGAGTCACCAGCCACATTCCCCAATGCCCAAACAGCCTAATTAACATAAAAAGACAAGATATTCAGCAGCAACAACAATATAGGCTCTACTGCAGAATCAAAATATTGGACTAAATTCCTTGGAAAAGACTCTACTGCAAAATATAAGTGTTGGACTAAAATTCTGCATCAAAAACACATAAAAAGAACATTACAAACAATTTTCTAACCTGCTCACGAACATCATCACTTGGTGAACTGAGCAGCTGTACAAATATTGGCACAGCTCCACGGTCAATCACAACTCGTGTATGCTCTGATGTTCCTGAAGCTATGTTTGTCAAAGCCCATGCTGCTTCAAACTATAATCAAACAGACAAAAAGTCAGGAAGCAATTTCATATCAGAGCAACACTATTCCATATGAGGAAAACGGAATTCCTCAACCCTTCCATGGAATGATCAATCAGAGCACACTGCTGCCGTCTATCATATATAGATAAAACAATGTCCTGTTTCATAATTAACTTTAAGGCCTTTACCTGAAGCTGTGGAAAATCATGCCTCGTCAGGAATTCAACAAAACGAGGAACAACACCTGCATCAATAACTTCCTCTATAGGAGGACTCCGCTCTGTCAAAAGAGCAAAACAAACAGTCAGCTGCCAGATGGACAAAAGAGACACAATCAGAATAGCAGTTCATCGACGACACTATTAACATAAAATTTGACGCACATACCAATTGAAAGCAACTTTCGAAATTGGGTTGTTGCCTCCAATTGCAGGTTAGGTTCATCGGACCATACTCCTGCAACCATAGCAGGAAGACTTTCCAACTGCAAAACAAAAAAATAAACTAATCAAAATAGGAAACAAAAATGTCAAACAAGCCATGAGACAGTCGAAGTTAAAAAGCTCCTACACTGGGCATAAGATGAAGATGAAAATCATGAATTGCTGAAAGTGGATATAGGATTATACCTTCAGCTCAGAGATGCCACAACATAGTGGCATATATTCCTCTGGATATAAACTGCCTAGGCTCAGTTAAGTAATGATATCACAGCAATTGTCTGAATTAACCCAATAGATTGCACTCGGGGGTATAAAACCCAGATCTTTCAATTACCAATCGTCACAACTACCTTGACCATCTTGAAGATTCAATATTGAAAAAGAGGGCTACACTTTTAAGAGTAAATACCAGAACCTAGAGGTAGAAATTCCATCGAGATATAATCCCTCGGTCAAACTACCTAGACTTCTTTATCTAAAGATATCGAAGGATATCACAACATTTTAACTGGAGATATCACAACAATTGGCTGCAATAACAAAACAACACATTCAACGGGGATTGGTATCAATTTACCACTTGACCATCTTGACTTCAAGTTGATCAAGAGCCGTCGTGATCGAATGCATTTATTAGAAAATGGAATACACCAGCCCCACTTTACTAATAGAGAATAACAATAACGACAGACAAAACACTTTTGATCAAGATATGGAAACCATAGATGCAGCATACGGGAAATGAGTAATGTTCTGCAGTAAGCACACAAACCCTAAGAATAAAATATCAAAGGCCCTGCATGCATGTACGTGAAGAAAGGCTATAGCCAATTACATAATAGCCCATTAGATATCAAAACTTAAATACACCCAAAACAGAAAGTAAACTAATAAAACTAGGTGCACATAACCCATCAGAAAAAAGACAAATCTGTTCAAGTTTATAACCCTAAAGTTTGATTGCTCCGATGGCCATGTGAACTATAAACTCTAAAAGGTACGAAGTAGTACAGGACCTATCGATACAGAAAAGGTTTAAGCGCTAAAAAAAAATGAATGCATAGACTGAAACAAAACCTAGATAAAAACCCTAATATCCATAACCCTAATCATTAAAAAAAACAGATCCTACTAAAAAAGGGAATGACGGGTACCTTCTTTTCAACGGCGGACGATTGCACAGTGGGGGCAAATTGCTGCGCTTGCATACCCTCCCTTCTCTTCTTCTGAAGGCTCTCCTCCCTCTTACTCTTCCTGATTTCGACCATATTATCCTCTCGCTTCCTTCGAGCCTCGTCTGCATCGACGGCCACCTTGTAGGTCTTCTTCCGGACCTCAGTCCTCGACATGGGTCTGAGAGACATGGCTGCTACTGAATAAAACCCTAACCACCAAAACCCCAAAACAAAACAAATATCAGAAACCCTCGATCAAAAACGCAGGCAGGGAACTCGATCTGCTTCAGCTCAAAGGGCAAAACACAACAGTCACAATCAATCCAGACGTGAATGGCATCAAAGGGAGAGAAAATTACCGAATATATAACCCGAAAACGCCTGAAAATCGTCCAAAGTTCTCCCTACGAAAGGCCAATGACTCAATGGAAATCGGCGTCCAAAGTACTCCCTCCGAAAGGCCAATGACAAGGAAATCGGGGGCTGGGAGGCAAAAATGAAGAGATGGGCGGGCCAGAAATAGGTGTTTGTGACCGTTGATCTTCTTGAGTGATTAATTGGGGCCGTTGATTTGGGTGGGGAACTTTCAATTTTAATCGTGTCTGCTATGTTTGGCGAAGGCCATGTTTATGTGAGACTTCTGCCTTTATTATTGGTTAGATTTCTCTAAGATTAGAGGTGTGCTAAGCCTTTTCTCCTATTTTTGGGTTGGGAAGAGCGGGCAGGTGGGCCCCGCCTTTTTCCCACTCTACCTAAGTCGGTGCTTATTGATATTCAATCATATTTTCTCGTCATTCAAACTGTGGAGTACTTTTTTTTAATGTAGAATTCCCTCCGCCAGATCACACATAACGAGCAAAATTTTAACGTCAAAGGGTGGGCACGGTCGACGGGGTGTGCTCGGTGGTTTTGTAATATGTTTAGTTATTATTTGTATTTTTATTAGATAATGCGGTATATGTTTATTTACATAATGCGGTGTATATTTTATTGATGATTGTTGTTCGGATGTGAAGGGATCGTATTTGTTTTTTTTAATGTGTGGTATATACATATACATGAATAATAATATATAGGTAGTCTTATCTTTTGGTGGTGTTTTGGAATAGTTTATAGGATTATAAAATGTAATTTCTTTTTAATGTATTTAGGTATTGTATAAACGTTTTAGTTTTTGGTTTTTTTTGTCATAATTCGACGACATAAATTTGGATGAAATTATAGTTTTTTGTTGTTTAAATTGTATTTTTGAATGTATAAATGGATTCAGCATGCTAAAAAACTCTTGGGGCACTTGGATTATACAGACTTAGCCACTCAAATCTGCAGATCCAACAATTTCTTGTCGGATTTCGCGTAGAATTAAACATAAAAAATCCCCAGAAAATGGCGAAAGCGTAGAACGTTTAGACTACAGCACGTCTTTATAGTTATCTCGAGTTGTTATAACAAATTTTTCTCTAATTCCAAAATATTGTAGTACAAAATGTTAAAGTTCTTATCGATCTAAAATTTTGTGGTTGATGAACGCCGAAAGGCATAATAAATTTACAAACCCTAGAATAAACCGTAATTAGGGTTTTGTTCAAAAATAGCAAATACAATTATTTCAATACAATTAAGGTAAATTCAATAGTTTAAAGCCTCTTTACGCTTCATATTTTAAAGCCTCTTTAGGCTTCATATTCACTTTGAAAGCGACAGTCGCGCATTCATTTTTATTACCAACACCATACAAAAACGTGTATTAAATATGCCAGTGTATTTTTAAAACGTTTTAATTATTGGGGCAGCAAAGTCGCGGTTTACTTCATTGTTTATGGGATTTCAAAACAAGCGGCGGCTGGTACAGTAACCCGCAGTTTAGATGTGATTCGCGAATATGGAAAACTTGAGGTCTGCATTCATATTTGTTTTCTCCATTTTGTCTATCGTAATCACTTCACTCCAGTAAATAAATAATACGTGGCGGGCACTTCACAATCCACAAACACGCGGTAAGGAGGCGGTCATTAGATGGCGGCTGGTAATATGAAACGTTTGGCTTGATAAATGGAACGCGTGGGCATTAGACTGGTTCAGAAGCAGAACGTGGTTTAATCTTACTTAATCATTTAAACGTGGCAATTACATATCCTTACAGTAATTTTTTGATGTGATTAGGTAAATGTTAAAAAGTAAACATGTTAACAGATGCCTTGATAAATGCAAGAAAGTTATGAGCAATCAATCTGACCCATTGATTTTGGAGGACGACTAAGAATATGCCAGCATCTTCAATGCATAGCCATCAGATTAGGGTTTAAGGTTAAATAAGGTTAAAAGATCATTAATTGTGCTCATTGTCAATAGGTGTACGCCTTTCGGCGTAATTATTTGTATTTTTATTAGATAATGCGGTATATGTTTATTTACATAATGCGGTGTATATTTTATTGATGATTGTTCGGATGTAAAGGGATCGTATTTGTTTTTTTTAATGTGTGGTATATACATATACATGAATAATAATATATAGGTAGTCTTATCTTGTGGCGGTGTTTTGGAAGAGTTGTTTTGGAATAGTTTATAGGATTATAAAATGTAATTTCTTTTTAATGTATTTAGGTATTGTCTAAACGTTTTAGTTTTTGGTTTTTTTGGTCATAATTCGACAACATAAATTTGGATGAAATCATAGTTTTTTGTTGTTTAAATTGTATTTTTGGATGTATAAATGGATTCAGCATGCTAAAAAACCCCTGGGGCACTTGGATTATACAGACTTAGTCATTCAAATCTGCAGATCCAACAATTTCTCGCCGAATTTCGTGTAGAATTAAACATAAAAAAATCCCCAGAAAAGGGTGAAAGCGTAAAACATTTAGACTACGGCATGTCTTTATAGTTATCTCGAGTTGTTATAACAATTTTTTCTCTAATTCTGAAATATTGTAGTACAAAATGTTAAAGTTCTGATCGATCTAAAATTTTAATTGATTTTTTGATGATCTAGGTCGATTCGGAGTTGAGCAAAACTCTAAGAGGCATTATTCCAC
Organism: Picea sitchensis; assembly: GCA_010110895.2. NCBI lineage: Eukaryota > Viridiplantae > Streptophyta > Pinopsida > Pinales > Pinaceae > Picea > Picea sitchensis. The sequence continues at coordinate 22,500 of SNQJ01S0073959.1, read as the reverse complement.
CATGTATAAGCCCTGCATGAAATTTATGTCGGACTCTTATTAGATTTTTGGCTAGAAAAAAAGTTCATTTGTCACAAGATTAGTTTACTCTGTTGTCAAACAAACCTCATGCACTAGAATTTGATTAATGACATCATCATTAAAAAAAAATGTGGAAGTAAACTTGGATCAATGATATGTATACAAGTATTTTCACCTTCCCCTACTATCAACCCTTGTCTTTGGGGAAAAGGTACAGTGATGCTCCAACCCTTAAGTAGTGGCGTTGTGACAATTATGTTCAAAGAAATAAAAAATTAATAACAATGACATCCACCTTATGAGAATGTAGGGGTGTACTTTCGTCGGTGATATGTATCCATGGATTGACCTCTCGGTGCTATAAGTTCAACTCTACCTTTAGGAAAAAATGTATTGTGTTCCAGTCACCAAGCGATGGCATTGTGACAACTTTATTCAAACAAATAAAAGATTAATGACATTAACATTGAATTTAAGGAGAAATGGGGGTGAACTTGGATCAGTGAGATGTATGCATGGATTTTCACATCTTGGTGTTATAAGTTTAACCCTTGCTTTTTAGGAAAAGGGTATTGTGTTCCAACATCGAGTAGTGGCATTGAGACAACCTTGTTCAAAGTAATTAAAGATTAATAACATTGGAATATGCTTTAAGGAGAATGTGGGGGTGAACATGGGTCATTCATATGTATTTATGGATTGTTACATCCTAATATTATAAGTTCAAGCCCTACCTTTGGGGAAAAAAGGTATTGTGCTCCACCTCTAAGCATTGGCATTGTTGCAACTATATTCGAAGGAGTAAAAAAGTAATGAGTATGGCAACCACTTAGTGGGGGGGGTGAACTTAGTCAATGATTTGTTTCATGGATTGTCATCCCATAGTGTTATAAGTTCAACCATGTGTTTGGGAAAAAGGTATTGTGTTCCAACCCCAAGCTATGGGATTATTGTAAGATCCTCATTTTTAATCCCCGATGTAGCAATGTATAATGTAAATATTATGTACGATTGTGGGCCCGACCATGTAAGATGTAAACACCGTATATTGTAATAATAAAATAGAATGTAAAACCGACTGTAGATGGACATGGACGGAGTAATGGGGATCAAGTTTCCACAAGAGAGAGGGGTCCAAGAGGGAATTACTCATGTGTATTAATCCCAACTCACTTTCTAAAATTATTCTTTTGCATGAACCTTTTAATTTCCTTTTGAGCGCATCAAAGCCCCAATAATTAAACACATGTAAGAGGGTGGGTGTGAAAAGTCACTTCACATAGTTAATGAGAGCATGGGGGCTGGGTACAATCAATATTCAGGAGTGTGATATTCAACATGCATGGGTAAAAGGGAAATTTGAATGGGTATTGTAGGCATGTTTTACATGTAGTTTTTGGGACAACAAGAGGGTGGAGAGTGTTGGAGCTTGAAGGCAACCATGGTGGGCATGTGTGGCAACTTGTTGAAGCTGTAAATTCATGAAGAAGCGGGCTATTGGACCTATAGAGTGAGATTTATGTGTGAGAAGTTACCCTAGAGTAGTGAACTTGTTGTTGTGAGTTTCCCTGTGGCAGCGAGCATCCCTGGAGTCCCCAACAAGAGACATTCCTAGCCAACCTATGTTGGAGCCCTGGAGGGGAGTGGAAGGCCTGAGGGACTACATGCAAAGAAGGGGATCTCATTCCTTGGGTTGTGCAGGTTGAGGGGAAGAGAGTCGGTGGATTGTGGTAGTTGTAGGAAAATCAGCTTGACATGGGATTGTATTGAGCTATGAGAGACATCCTTTCTTGTGGATTTGTAGCCCCACCTTGGGAGTGAATTGATGTTGAGATTTTGAGCAGCAAATCTACGGTTGGGTGGAACGTCCGTCCTCTATAGTTGGTTGCACATTTTCCTTTAAAAAATAAGTGTTTTTATCTCTATTTCATTATTTTAATTATGGACTTTATTTGTTGTGTGCGTACTCTGAGTTTGAGCAATTATATTTGTTGTGTGAATGTTAAATTTAGTTGCATTCATGTTTTAAAAGTGTAGTTAGATGCATATACGCTTTTAGCATCACTATATGCATTTTTATTTAGTGGTATCAGAAAAAAAATTGTTGCATTTAATAGTGGGGGCACTACAATTATAATAACATTATTCAAAAAAATAAAAGATTAATGTTGTGAGGACCTCGTTGAATATTTGAATTTGATGTTTTGGTTAAAAATCCATCTCCACAAATAAAAAGATATTTTTAATTACAATAAAGTAGGAATGGTACCTTAACCAAAGGTGTGAAACCCCTTGTTTTTCACCACTAGTATTTATAATCACATTAAAGTAGGAATGATACCTTAACTAAAGGTGTGAAACCCCTTGTTTTTCACCATTGGTCCTTAGTATGTTAGGTTCAAATTTGTATATGTGTTTTAAGAGAGAGCATGAATGGAAAAAAATCAAGGTTAATATTCATTATTGTCATAGTTTAATTGTTCTATGTTTTGTCTCTTTTTCGAGGATATTTTTTGTTTAATTTTACCCAAAATCTAGCAAGACATTGTTGTATTTGCATATTTGAGTGGTTAATTCTGTATAATATGAGTGCCCTAGGGGTTTTTCAGTATGTTGAATCCATTTATGCACTCAGAAATGCAATTTAAACAACATAAAAGTGTGATCTCATGCAGATTTATGTCACCAAATTCTGGTGAAAAAAAAAACAAAACATAAAACGGTTAAACGACACCTTCATTATTTGGTTAAATATTTTCCAATTTAAAAAAAAAAAATCAAAATTGTTTAATTGTGTAGCCAAAAACTCTTTGTGTCTAATAACTCAACTTATTTAATCCCAAAAAAATTATAACTTCGATTATGAAAACTATAATTTTACAAATTTGAATATTACAAATTGATTTCTCAACCCGAAATATAGGAAAACTCAATATTACAATTTATACAATCCCTCACACAATTCCAAAATAAAATAATAAAAAAATAGAAAAAAACATTCAATTTAATACAAAATTAAACTATTTCAAAAATATTCACTCATTCTAAACGACTCTATAGAATTTTTAATTTCTATATAAAAATTCTATCTCATATGTAGATAGAGAGAGACACACTTACACAACCACGAAATGTATTTGATATAGGTTGAAAAACAACCATAAAAAAAAAAGGAAATTTACCATAACTACCACATTGAAAATGAAAAGAGAAGATTAGCGATTAGAAAATAACTTAAATAACTTGTAATTAATGCATATAGTTCCAAATGGAGAATTTCTCCTTCATGATTATAAACTTAGGTTCTCTTTTATATGGTTGGTAACGATCGAAGAAATACACACCGATACAAAATAGATATACTCTTCCATATTTATTAAAAAAATTAAAATATAATAAACTTGATTTCTTTTATTTATTAAATAAAACAATAATAGCATAAAGCATCTTCTCCATGTTAGTAACCTCTTTATAGATTATAAACTTAGTTCAATAAGAATTATTAGAGGTTTAAAAGATAAGTTCAACAAAAAGAGTAGATTATAAACTTAGTTCAATAAGAATTATTAGAGGTTTAAAAGATAAGTTCAACAAAAAGAGATTAAAGAGTGAAGGTTTTCATTCATTTTAGATGTAGAATCAATCCCAAAATGCATGTGTTTTTTTATTGTCAGTTTATGCATATTATATAGTAGGAGTAAAAGATCGAGAAAGTAAGTATACTTATCTTACAACTAATCAATCATTATATTAATAAGAAATACCACTTTCTTGTGGCTATTCATGTTGGTATAAAGATCATGTTACGTTAAGACTTATATATTATAGTGGACTAGCCCTCACAATCTGTAGTATTCCAGATATAAAATAGTATGTAGAACATAAATATTTTAGAGAAATGGCAGAACAACAATGGTATATGGAGACAATACCAAGAATAGCACCAGAAGGCACCTTGATTCTTGTGTGCTTAATGTTCACTTGCCTCTTTATAACCAGAACAATACCAGAATAACACCAGAAAGAGCACCTTGATTAATGATAGCAATGTTCACTTGCCTCTTTGAGGGGTTGACCTCCAATAGAGTAGAGCTCTATTACAATAATATCCAAGACAAAACTTCTCATACCCTCTATTCCTATTTATAATAAATATGTCTATCCAAAAGAACAATCTAGAGGAAGATCCTTCTAGAAGCGGAAGCTTCTATTAGGTCTTCTTACATTTGACTTATTCTTCATTATTGTTAGGCCTTATTAATATTGGCCTTTATTACATGGAAATATATTATGCTACCTATGTGAGGGGTTAGGGAGGTTAGGTCCCTAACATGTCCTCCCCCTTAAAAACAACCTTGTCCTCAAGGCTTGAGATGAGAAAATTGTTGCAGAATGGTAGTTGGTTCCCAAGTGGCATCTGCTGGAGTTGTATCTTTCCACTGGACTAACACTTCCTTGATGGTGCGCTAACGTAGACGATGCTCACGCTGGTGCAAAATTGCTTGTGGCTGCAACCAGATGGAGCCTTCTTCATCCAACTCGGGAAGGTTGGTTTGAGTTTGGTACTTAGTTCCAATCACCTTATCTAAGCATAAGACATGAAAAACCGGATGGAGCTTAGAATGATTGGGCAAAGCTAACTGGTAGGCCACCTATCCCACACGCTTGAGAATGGTATAAGGACCATAAAATTTGGGTGTCAGTTTCTGACAATGGTCAACCTTGAGGGAAGTTTGCTTATAAGGTTGCAGTCGAAGAAACACCTGGTCTCCTTCAGCAAATTGACGTTCAGAGTGACCTTGATCTGCCTGTTGATTCATTCGATTCTGGGCCATGACTAAATTCTCTTTGAGGGTACGGAGAATAACCTCTAGAACTGTAAGTGTTTGGTCAACCGCCTGGACCTTCGAGACACCTGGCAGGTATGATAGAATTGAAGGTGGCTTATGTCCATATACTGCTTCAAAATGAGTCATGCGGGTAGTTGTATGGTAAGAAGTGGTGTACCACCATTCAGCTAGTGGTAGCCATTAAGCCCATTGATGTTGCCTTTCCGATGCAAAATACCTCAAATATGTTTCCAAACGCTTGTTGACAACTTCAGTTTGATCATCAGTCTGGGGATGATAAGTTGTGTTGAGATGCAATTGGGTGCCCTGTAGCCTAAACAATTCTTGCCAAAAATTGTTGGTGAAAGTGGGGTCTCGATCAAAAACAATAGAACGAAGCATGCCATGAAGCTTGAAGACCTAATCCATGAAAAGTTGAGCCACAGTGGAGGCGGTAAATGGGTGTTGAAGAGCACATAAATGAGAATACTTGGAAAGATGATCAACTACTACCATGATGACTGATTTATTGCCCGATTTAGGTAATCCCACAATAAAATCCATAGAGATATCCCTCCAAATAGTAGGTGGAATTGAAAGTTGTTGTAGTGTGTCAGGAGCTTTGAATGTTTCGCCCTAGTTGCGTTGACAAACATCACATTCTGCCACAAAACTGTGAACGTCATGTTTCATACCATCCCAAAAAAAAAATGTTTGACCCGGTCATAGTTTTTGGTAAACCCTGAGTGTCCAGTTGTGGGTGTAGCATGAAGCTCATAAAGTACCGTGGATTTAAGTTGTGATTGTTTACTTAAATACAAGCGACCTTTGTAGCGAAGCACATCATTGTGCCAAGAGTACCCTGGGGAAACTGGAGAAATGACATGCAATTGTTGGATCAGATGCGAACTTTTGGGATCTTGTAGCCATTCATGGTGAACAACTTGGAGCTAATCTGGTACAATGAAGGAGAGGGAAAAAAGGGACCCTTCATCTTCATATTTTCTTGAAAGTGCATCAACAACCACATTGTCTTTGCCTTTCTTGTAATTGATCTCGTAATCATATCCAAAGAGCTTAGTCACCTATTTTTGTTGCTCCGAGGAGGAAGGGTGTTGTTCCAAAAAATACTTGAGGCTTTAATGATCTGTCTTAATTTGGAAGCGTTGGCCCAATAGATAAGGGCGCCAAAGATCCACTGCATGCAGAATAACCAACATTTCCTTTTCATATATTGATTGGCCCAAATGTCGCTCTGACAATTGTTTGTTGGTAAAGGCCAAATGCCAACCATCTTGCATAAGGATTGCGCCAATTCCTCTCCCAGAAGCATCATATTCCAGGACAAAGGTCTTTGTGAAATCAAGAAGGGCTAAGACTGAGGTGGTGCACATGGTCGCCTTCAAGGTTTGAAAGGCCTGATTAGCTGCGAGAGTCCAAGTGAAAGAATTATTTTTAAGGAGAGCAGTGAGAGGGGACACAATCTTTCCATAATTCTTAACAAACTTGCGATAATAGTTTGTTAAACCCAGTAATCCACACAAGCATTTGATAGTCTTTAGGTGAGGCCAATCCTGCATAGCTTCAATCTTTTTAGGATCCACCCTGACACTTGCCTTACCAATCCTTTTTAGCTTCAATCTTTTAAGTTTCTTCTGTTGTTATTAGGTTATTTCCAAATTGCATGAGCATTCAATGCATTTCCAAAACAACGACATAAAGAGGATCACTGAAAGAAACACAATCATAAGGTACACAACATTTTATCCTGGGAAACCCTCGTGGGGGAGAAAACCCAGCAAAAACTTCCTCAATAATAGATTGCCAATACAATGCCAAGACTAAGACCAAAACACCAAGAATAAACTAAGATTGAGCATGTGCCTCTCTTCTCCTTCCTCATGCAACTGCAACCGCCTTCAACATATGCATAGTGGATGAGTAGGTGTGAGAGTGTATAAGTGAGGCACCATCCTCACATATCAATACTAGTTGAGGAGGCACTAGGCTTATCTTGACTTAGTAGGATCGACTTCTTCTAGAAGTGGTTAAAACCACTTTATAAACACTAGGGGCCGACTTTACAAATACCACCATATAAATATGGTTTGAACAATCAACAAAAGGGGATTTGGTCTTATACAAGACCCGACATGATCAATCCACAAAAGGGGATTTGATCTATAAGATAATAACTTAAATATAATTAGAATATTCTTCGAAGTTACAATATTTCAACACTCCCCCTTAACAAGAAGGGTATTCTATTGACATGACCCAATACAACATCAGCAAGAGAAAGAGAGGGCATCATCATCAACAACATCTGGAACATTGTGTTAAAGTTTCTGATATTATTAGGTTACTTTCAATTTAGTAGATAACAACAGCATAGACATGATCACTGAGAGAAACACAATCACAAGAGTACACAAGCATTTATCTTGGGAAACCCTCAAGGGGAAGAAGACCCAGCAAAACTTCCTTAATATAGATAGCCAATACAATGCCAAGATAATGAACTAGACAACAGAGAATATCCAACACTGAGCAACACGCCTCTCTCTCTTCCTTCTTCTGGCAACCAACAACTGCAAATTCCTTCAAAACTTGCGCACTAGATGAGTGAGTTGAGTGTGTGTTCAAATGAGGTGCTGGCCTCTCTTATTTATACAATTCTTGCACGTGTGGAAGTGTCTCTTCACTGGCAGGACTGACTTCTTCTTCTGGGTGGTTATAACCACCTTTAATATATTATGGGCCCGAATTCTTATTTAGTCTATTACAATTAGGTTTTGACCAATCCGCAAAAGGGGATTTGGTCAATTACAATGACCAACATGATCAATCCACAAAAGGGGATTGATCTAATCAATAATGAATATATTTTATCTTTATCCACAAAAGGGGATAAAAATATTCTTTTCAGTTACACAATATTTTAACACATTGACTGACACATATATAAGTCATCGAAAGTTTTTCTCATCATCAATATCATCATTGTTCACAACATGGAGTTGGAACATCAACATCAATCATCATCATCATCATCGGCATGAAGATGAAACATCAACATCAATGGCATGAATCTAGAACAACAATATCACCAACACGAGGTTGGTATAACATCATCAACAACATGAGGTTGAAACAACATCATCAACGACACGAGGCTGAAACAACATCATCAACAACACAAGGTTGAAACAACATCATCAACATATGGCAACATAATGAGGCAGGTGCATCAACAACAACATTTGTGGTACTCTGATAGACCGTCCTTACCGGACCTTCAAGATCTACCCAAGACTCGTAAGATTCCCTAGGATATAAAATCCTAACAAGCTACCATGTGGTACTCTGACAGACCGTCCTTACCGGACCTTCAGGATCTACCCAAGAATCATAAGATTCCCTAGGATATAAAATCCTAACGGAGCTACCACTACTGACCACAGTTGGCATATACATGCACATGTACTATGACAAACCGTCCTTATTGGACCTTCAAGATCTGCCCAGGGATGATCAATCCCCTAGGATATAAAAGCATAACGAAGTTACCCATTGTTGGTCAGGATACAATAGTATCATCAACATCACTCCCCTTTCGAGGGAGGTCCTTTCGGACAACACCAAGTTTATCTCGGAAGTACTCAAACTTCACACAAGACAAAGGCTTGGTCAACACATCTGCAACCTGCTCATATGTACCAACATATTGGAGCTTTATAGCTCCCCTCTACACCATATCATGAATGTAGTGATATCGGATCTCTATGTTCTTCCACTTATCATGGAACACTGGGTTCTCTGTCATCTTTATGTAACTATGGTTATCACATAGAATCACGGTGGCTTCCATCTCCATATCGAACAGACCTGTCAACAACTTCCGAAGCCATATGGCTTCACAACTCGAAGAACATGTTGCACTATATTCCGCTTTTGTCGTGCTGAGAGAAATATTGGATTGCTTCCTGCTTTGCCATGAAGTCATGGCTGACCCCAAACTGAAACAATATCTTGAAGTGCTCTTCCTGGCTGAAGCACTTCCATCCCAATCTGAATCAGTATAACTATACAGTCTGAAGTCATGATCTCTAGTATAACAGAGACCATAATCCAACGTACCCTTAAGGTATCTCATTACATGCATTGAAACTACAAGGTAAACATGTCTGGGCTCTACCAAATACCGACTCAAGGTGTTCACAACAAAGCATATATCTGGCCTGGTATTCGTCATATACATCAACGATCCAATAATTTGTTTGTATAGAGTAGCATCAACCAACTCTAGTGAAGTACCAACCAGGAGCTTCAAATTTGTTTCCATGGGTGCGTTCATGGCTTTACATTCCAACATGTCGAATCTCTTCAGTATTTCAACTGCATACTTTCCTTGGTTAAGGAAGATCTTCTCCGGGCTCTGCCAAAGTTCAAGACCTAAGAAATAATGCATCGAGCCTAGGTCTTTCATCTTAAACTTTGCAACAATCTTCTTCTTGCAATCTGTGATGAGCTTTTCTTCTCCTGTCAAGAATAAATCATCCACATATAGTAGCAATATAATTGGCTCATCATTCATAACCTTGAAGTAAAGGTTAGAATCAACTTTACTCCTGGTAAATCCCAAGCTCGTCAGGAAACTATCAATTCCGCCATACCAAGGTCTAGGAGTTTGCTTCAACCCGTAAAAACCTTTCTTCAACCTGCAGACATGGGTCTTTCTATCTTCAACTTCAAACCCTTGTGGTTGTTCTATATACACTTCTTCTTCAATAACACCATTTAAGAAGGTTGTTTTCACATCCATCTAGTGTAACTTCCACTTCATTTTGGATGCAAGAGCTATGATGGTTCTGATAGAAGTGTATCTGGCTACAGGAACAAATGTTTCTTCATAGTCAATACCTTCCTTTTGAGAAAAACCACAAGCCAAAAATCTTGCCTTATGTTTTTCAATACTTATGTTTGTTGCATGTTTTATTTTGTATATCCACTTGGAAGATACCACATCTTTGTTCTTTGGTCTGGGAACTACTTCCCATACATCATTCTTTATAATGGACTGGTATTCTTCTATCATGGCGTCTGTTGTAGGTGAATCCCCCCGCGGACAAGTGAATTCCCTCTTGGCCTCTAGACTCCTAAGGCCAAGACAGAAAAGTGTTTAACATGGACACTGACTTCCTTTTAGATCTAATCAAGCTAATGAATGAAAGAGAAGGAGAAAGATATGTACCTTATTAGAGACGTTTGTCCTTGCAAAGTCCTGGCTGAGCTTCGATCATGAACTCCCTGATAGATCCTGTAGGACAAACAAAGATACAATGGACTTCCTACTCTACTGAGATTAGCTCAATCATAGATCTATCTACTGCAGACAAACTCATATGGAACAAGCACAAGTTTGAAATAAACAGGGCAAGCATTGATTATTAATGAGAACAAGTAAAAGTACTTACAATCCTTTGAATGAAGGTGCAACAGCTTCTTCCAGTTCTCCTTGTCCAACCCCTTTGCTCAAGTAATCTCCACTGATTGCTTTGATGGCATCTCACTCATGAGATCATAAATTTGATGTAATTCCCAATCTATGTTGTCAATACCTTTTTATGAGATCATAAGTTAGGTATAATTCTCAATCTTCCTTGTCTCTTACACCATGAGAAGGCCTCCTTATATAACCTTGGAGAGGCTCAACCACTCGAGAGATCTTTGGGATGAGTTGAGGATTCTTCTCCTTCAGTTCAGGATCTCCCCTAAGATCATTCCTTGACCATCTATTCAAATCCAACTACCTTTAGGAATTGAGGGATTCTTCCCTTATTCGCCTCAACAAACCCATAATTTGCTAAAACAAAGGGTAGCTCTCCCCCAAAAGGGTGCACAGGGTGCTCAAGCACTCCCCCAAAGAGGCTCAGGGAGCACCGGCACTCCCTGACAATGGGTAGGGGAGCCCTCCTCTCCAAAATCCATTTTTTTGTGGTTTTTTCAATGGCAAAAGGTTTGTACTCCCTGCCAAGTGACTTCTCTTCTTCAAAACTAGTCTTTGGGGTGTCTTAAGTGTCTTTGTGATGTCGTTAGAGGCACGACATAGGMAAGATGGCAGTATACTGTTTGTGACACTTGCAACACTTGTAGTCAAGATGTGACACTTGCGGACAAGATGCGACACTTACAACACTTGTAATGACGACACTTGTGACACTATCAAAGTGAGTAATTTTGAGGTGTAACAACGTCCATCCATTCTTTCTTTTAAATGGCTTCTTCAAAGCAAGTAGGTTCATTTTCTACGAGATCACACATCAAGGCCATATAGCTGGAGAATGGCTTAGGTTTCTTTCTTTGTCTCATGGTTCCTTCTGGGGCACCATACTTCTCTGCATCTTGAATATGTTCTCTTTCCCAAGCTGGCTTTCTCTTGTGAGAGATCGTCATACGAGGAGGTTCTGGAGATTCTATCATATCATGATCTTATGGAATCTCATCATTAGGGGGAACTGTAATTTCCTTCATGGGTTTTGCAACTCTGGGAGCTATAGGTTCTTCTTCATATACTTCTTCAAGCTGACATTTTCTTGATCTTTTGAGTGTTGCATCTTCATTAAAGGTTACATCTCTGATGATATCAATATGATGGTAACCTGGTATGTAAATTCTGAAGGCCTTAGAGACCTCATAGTATCCAACAATATTCCCTTCTTTCCTGAAGGATCCAACTTAGTTCTCCTTTCTTTTGGAATGTGTACAAATACCGGACAACCAAATATTTTGAGATGGCTTACTTCTGGCTTCTTTCTAGTGAACATTTCTTCAGGAGTTTTGAATCCAAGTGCACTATGGGATAATTTGTTTTCGACATATATTGTTGTTCTTGCTCCTTCAGCCCATAAGTGCATTGGAAGATCTTGATCGTGAATCATAGTCTTTACTCCTTCCATAATTGTTTTATTCTTTCTTTCTGCTACACCATTTTGTTGAGGATTATAGGGAGTGGTGATCTCCCTCTTAATCCCGGGATCTCTGCAAAAGCTTCCAAATTCATTTGAAGTGTACTCTCCTCCATTGTCTGACCTGAGTATCTTGATTTTCCTTTCAGATAGTTTTTCTACCAAGGCTTTGAATTCCTTGAACTTTTCAAGTACTTCATCTTTTGACTTCAAGAAATAAACCCAAGTCTTATGAGAGTAATCATCAATAAAAGATACATAGTATGCATACCCTCTTAGAGAGGTTGATGGCATTGGACCGCATACATCTGAGTGGACAAGCTCCAAGATTCCTTCTGCTTTATTGTCGCTCTTTGGGAAAGGATTCTTTATATTGTTTTCTTGTGCACATCCCTTGTATACACCTTCATGATCAACCTTTAATTATGGTAAACCTATAACTACCTTGCTTACATATGGTAAGGCTTTGTAGTTGATGTGGGCTAGTCTTCTATGCCAAATTTCAGAAGGACTTTCAATAGAGTGAGTTAAGGCTACATCTAAGTGACCTTTTAACTTGTACAAACCACCTTCTTTTATTCCAATAACAACTACATCTTCTATGGTTTTTCCTTTAGGACACATAAGAACTTCACCATCTATGAATGCAACCCTGAAACCTTTCTTATATACAACTTAAATAGAAATTAAGTTCTTTGTCAAACCTGGTACATAGAGTACATCCTTCATTTTCATCGAAGTTCCTGAATCAAGTTTGTAGGTGGATTCTCCCATTTCTTTGATAGGGTACTGATAATCATCTCCAAGTGAAACTTTTTGGGAGAAGTCCTTTTCTGTAAGGCTAGAGATAATTTCTTTCTGACCTGTCATGTGCTTAGAAACATCGCTATCTATGAGCCAAGTATCCTCTCCAGGTGTCGTAGATCCTGGGAGGGAGGAAAACAAAACATAACCTTCAATCTCTGCTTTAGTCAACTTCTTGGGTGGCTCATTATCTTCAGTTGCATGGGCATGATGTATTTTGTTATTTCTCTTCTTATATTCTTCCCTTCTAGCAGGACAGATCTTAGCAATGTGTCCCATCTTATCACAATGATAACATTGATAAGAGGAGAAATATTTTTCCTTTCTTTGACCCTTATGATATTTCTGGAATCTCTTTGGAGGGTGAGATTCCTTATGAAAATGAGACTTTTTCTTTCCTCCTTTAGCATGAGAAGCTAGGGCTTGATCTTCATCTCTTAATAGGATGGCTTCTTGGTTGGCCACTCTTGCTTCTTCTCGAACACATTCTTCCCATAAACTGTCAAACTGGAGTTTCTCTTTTCTTGCACAAATAGTTTGGATGAAGGCATCTCAAGGTATTGCGAGACCATTACGAGTTGTCTTTATGAGTTCATATTCATCTAAGTTGTCTCCAATTGCCTCTAACTATTCCTTGAATTGAGAAACCCTAGAGAAATAGTCTTGAATTGTTTCTCCTTTCCGCATCTTTGTATTCTTGAGTTGGGTTCTCAAATTCATCTTCTGGTTGATGTTCTTTCCTCCATACATTCTGGTTAGGGCATCAAACATATCTTTTGGAGTACTCTTAGAAGACAATTGAGGGATCAAGTGGTCTTTAATGGAATATGCAATTATTCTTTTGGCCTTAATCATATCCTTCTTGTACTTCTCTTTGGTTGCTTCTTCTTCGAGTTTCGATACATTTTATTTTATAAATTTTGTAAGGTCGTTCTCTTCAAGAATGAGTCCAATTCTGTACTTCTAGGCACACAAGTTTTCCACACCTTCTAACTTGTCAACAAGCTTGGTGCTTGCAGACATCTTGACCTGGAGCTAAGAAAATGACCAGAAAATGAAAATGCTCAAAAATTGAAACTGAGCTTACCAGGAGATGCATTGGGCCAAGGCGAGTTCATTAGAGCTGACTGTTTCAGAAAATTCCAAGTTTCACCCCTTGAAACTTGACATGCGCAATTCTGGACTGGTACTTCTGGTATTGGTTCTAGTTTTTTGGTTTTTTGGTACCATTCAAAACTAGGGTTTGAATTTTCGGAGAATCTAGCCACTGAAAAAGTTCACTTAAGCTGCCAAAAGATGCGCTAGGGCAGGATGCACTTGCCAAGATAGTTTTTGGTCAACAATTCCTCTTAAGTGAAAAACCCTAATTTTCTTGTATGACAACAGTGACATCTAGATACCTAGTGAAATATGCTCTATTCAGTCAAGCTCTGATACCATGTTAAGTTTTTACTGTTGTTATTAGGTTATTTCCAAATTACACGAGCATTCGATGCATTTCCAAAACAACGACATAAAGAGGATCACTGAAAGAAACACAATCACAAGTTACACAACATTTTATCTTGGGAAACCCTCATGGGGGAGAAAACCCAACAAAAACTTCCTCAATAATAGATTGCCAATACAATGCCAAGACTAAGACCAAAACACCAAGAATAAACTAAGACTGAGCATGCGCCTGAGAATAAACTAAGACTGCAACTACCTTCAAGATATGCACACTGAATGAGTGAGTGTGAGAGTGTATAAGTGAGGCACCATCCTCACATATAAATACTAGTTGAGGAGGCACTATTGTTATGTCTCTTCACTTAGTAGGGTTGATTTCTTCTAGGAGTGGTTAAAACCACTTTATAAACACTAGGGGTCGACTTTACAAATACCACCATATAAATATGGTTTGACCAATCCACAAAAGGGGATTTGGTCTTATACAAGACCCAACATGATCAATCCACAAAAGGGGATTTGATCTATAAGATAATAACTTAAATATAATTAGAATATTCTTCGAAGTTACAATATTTCACAATGAGAGGGGACACAATCTTTCCATAATTCTTAACAAACTTTCAATAATAGTTTGTTAAACCCATAAATCCACGCAAGCTTTTGATAGTCTTTGGGTGAATCCAATCCTGCATAGCTTCAATGTTTTTAGGATCCACCCTGACACCTGCCTTGCCAACAATATGACCCAAGTACTCGACTTCTGAGGCGCCAAAAGCACATTTAGATTGTTTGAGGAAAAATTGGTGTTGAGAGAGTAGATGTAGAACTCGATCCACATGAGCAAGATAGGTTGTCCAAGTTTTACTATAGATGAGGATATCATCAAAGAAAACTAAGACAAAATGATGGAGAAAAGGATGAAAGACATGATTCACGAGACTTTGGAAAGTGGAGGGAGCATTACACAAGCCAAAGGGCATGACCAAAAACTCATAGTGGCCCTTATGAGTTAGAAATGCAGTCTTAGGAATGTCTACCTCGTTCATACGTATTTGGTGGTAGCCATAATGAAGATCAAGTTTAGTAAATAACTGGGCACCACTCAATTCATCCAAGAGGTCATCAATGATAGGAATGAGAAATTTGTCTTTGATGGTGAGTTTGTTGAGGGTGCAGAAGTCATGACACATGCACCAAGAGGCTTCTTTCTTAAGGACCATGACCACATGAGAAGAGTAGGGGTTCGTACTAGGATGGATAACACCTGCGGTGAGCAATTCTTGAACAACTTTCTCAATTTCATTTTACTGGGAAAAAAGATGACGATAGGGAAGAACATTGGGAGGAAGGTTGTCGGGGACAAGGGGAATGGAATGATCATGAACACCACGAGAAGGAGGAAGTCCCTGGGGAGTGGAAAAAACAACTTGATGTTTGGAGAGGATGGATTGGAGGTCTTGCGACGCAGAGGGTGCCTCAGTGGCGTGAATGGCATGGAGTTGTGCAATAATGCTAGAATGACCTTTTTTGAGGAGCTTTTCCATGCGATGGGAACTGATGATCTCTAGGGAACCGGTGGTGATGCCTTGGAACTTATATTATTGGCCCTCTTGGTTGAATTGCATGGTCAATTCCTTAAAATCCATGAGAATGGGACCCATAGTCCTTAGCCATTCGACACCCAACACAATGTCACAACCGACCATGTTGATAGAAAACATATGAGATTTCATGTGGTACTGACCAATTTGGAGACACACATTTTCACAATGTCCCCCACATTTCATGGACCCTCCATTGGCAATCATAATTTGAAAATTATTGATGGCACAGATATAACAATTAGTTTCTTGGGCAATGCGACGATGAATAAAATTATGGGTGCTTCCACTATCAACAAGGATGATGACCTTCTGATGCTTTATGTAACCAATTAGCTTGAGAGTTTGGGGAACATAGAACCCAGTGAGAGCATTCAGGGAAACAACCAGTTCAACTTCGGGAGGGTTGGAGGGTGGGGTCATGTAAGTGGGTTAAGGTGACTCGGCCACAGGGAGGGCCTCGACATCATCTTCCGAAACATCCTTGGAGATGGCCATAAAAATCTTTTGTTACTTACACTTGTGCCTAGGAAAATATTTGTCATCAAAATTATAACAAAGGCCTTTGAGTTGGTGTTCATCCATTTATGCCCTGGTCAATTTCTGGATCTTTAGTGGAGTGGAAGGAGGAGTGGGAGTGATTGGTTTAGGGCGAGGAATAAAGGAGGGTTTTCAGGTTTGGGAAGAGACAAATTGTTGTGCTTCCTTAGCTATTTTAGTATCTTCCACCCAACTCTGAGGTCGAGCCATGAGGACATGGGAATGAATCTCATCCTTGAGGCCACTGATAAAACATTCTCGGAAAAAAGCATCAGACATGCCCTCTGTACGGAAAGCCAATCGCTCAAAAGCGGCTATAAAGTCTTCCACTGTGCCAGATTGTTTCAACTTTGTCAAATGACCTAAATGGTTGGTGTTAGTGTCAAAGCGTTCATAAAGCTCTGCCACAAATTGTGTCCAAGCCACATATCCTTGGCAGGCATTTTTTCTCCATTACCACCATTACCAACGTTCTTGATGTAGATAGAGAACACCATATTGGAGTTTGGAAAACTCATCTTTAATGCCATACAAAGAGAAATAATGTTCCATTTGAGTTATCCAACCAATGGGATCCAAGCCATCAAATTTGTTCACATCCACACAGGGAAGGCGTAGGTCACGTTGAAAGTGATGGGGCTGAAAAGTCTGGGAATTAGAGGAAGTTTCACCTTCGGAGTGCAAAGGTGGGTTAGAGGAGGGAAGATCTGCAAGGATATTCAGCTTGGCACAAAGCATTGTAGTGAAGGATGCAAGTTGGGTAGTGAGGTCTTGTTTGATGGTTTCCATTTTGGTGTTTATGGAGGAATGCATGTTTTATTGATGGTGGAAAAATTGGCACTGAGTTTCCTCACTTCCTATTGGGTCTCTGTGAAATTAGAGGACAAGGAATTGAAGCGAGCTTCCAAGTCTTGGCTACGGGTGTGGGCCATGATGAAGAGGGAAAATGAAAAGGGATGGGTGGGACCACACAAAAAATGGGTTATGGGTGAAGTGTGTCACGACGATCAGGGCGACGAGGGGAATCCAATGGGGTAAGGCCCAAATAAGGGTGTTGGAAGGGGGTCAGGTCCACGGGAAAAACAATTGTTGAAAAATGCTAGGTATGATTGCGATAAGGGCGAAGAGAAGAATCTAACGGGATAGGGCTCAAATAATGGTGCCAACAGGATCCAAAATTATTATTTTTTAATCCTGCGGAGTTATACTCCGATCTGAAGAATACTGTAGTGTTGAAATGCCCAAATTATTAACAGGAAGAAATGTGTAGTAATTTCGCAACCCAAATGCATGAGGCACAGTTGCGCGGCAATAGATCTTGTTTGTTTTGTTTTTGTTTTCATCCCAAGGGTTAGAGTATGCATGGTGTCTACAGATAAGGGTTTTCCTTGTGCTATAGGTCTCTGATATACGTGCGAGGTCCAATAGTAATACTCTACCCAATCTCTCAGGGCACCAACTAAGGAGGCTAGATTGTGCCCTTAGCCATACTACCCGACTACCCAAGTACTAGAGAGTATCTTCCCGAGTGTTGTTCTCGGTGGAACTATAGTAGTTAGGCGGCCGATCAGTTTAGCTATGGAGGGCTTCAGGAGATCTAGGTCGATCTGTATACAAGTGTTGTCTGATGCGCTACCACTCGAAGGGGTACCAACATGGGTTACAAGGGTGGCCAACAGATGTGCTCTTAAGTGCCACTTGTATTTGATGTATGTATGACTCCTCGACTGCAGGTTTATGCGTGTAACGACAGATCTCTGTAGCTTTAAGACATCAGAATACGCCTCTACCCTAAAAAAAATAAAATTAACCCACAATTTTCTGCCAAGGAAAATGCTCTGATACCACTTGTAGTATTCCAAAAATAAAATAGTATGCAGAACATAAATATTTTAGCTATAAATGGAAGAACAACAATGATATAACCAGAACAATACTGGAAAATTACCATAATAGCACCAGAAAGAGCACCTTGATTAATGATAGCAATGTTTACTTGCCTCTTCAAGGGGGCAACTTCCAACAAAGCAGATCTCTATTACAATAATATCCAAGACAAAACTTCTCATACTCTCTACTCCTATTTATACTAAATCTGTTTATCCAAAAGAACAATATAGAGGAAGATCCTTCTAGAAGCGGAAGCTTCTATTAGGTCTTCTTACATTTGACTTATTCTTCCTTATTGCTAGGCCTTATTCATATTGGCCTTTATTACATGGAAATATATTATTCTACCTATGTGAGGGGTTGGGGAGGTTAGGTCCCTAACACAACCAATGTGGAATAATACACAAGAGGAGAGGGATTTTGACTTCCTCAAAGTATTCTTGATAAATATTTTAAAATAATGCATATAGTAGAATTCATCTTCATATTGTATAGTTTACTTCAAATTGTGTTGAGAGATGCATCTTATCTCTTGCATGTGTCCCTTGCCTCTATCGTTTGGGTGTGGGGAGGATAGATATTGTTGGGCAAAAGAGTGAAGTTGTGCTTTTGGCTTATGACCATGTTGTATGGTTTGTGTTATCACATGGAAATCTCCTTGCATATGGTGATCATCAAACATCTATGAGTCAATGAAGAATACATTTCTATGGTCAATGTAGTGTGGACATGCCAACGCAAGACCATCATATGCCTCCAAATTCAATTACATACCGTCATAAAAGTAAACACCATACAACTTCATGTTGCGTTCATTGACATTTATCTTTTCCTGTGGTGGGGATTTATCTTTTGAATACCCTATTTACCTCGCGATAGGAAGAGTCAGTTGACATAATGACCCCTTTTCTATATCAATTTTGCAGTGCCCTCCCCTGCAGTGGTTATGAATAATACTTAGGGGGGGATAAGAGTGCATCTACATGTGGAAATCTTGCTCAATTGGTGTGTTAAATCTATACTTCCCAACTCCTCCTTGTGTTTTTCGTGCTCCACCTAGGTGGTTTTTTTAAATTGTTTGTATGTAATTAATGGTATGGGTTGTAAAGAGGTGAGGCAATTTCTTTTTTTAGGTCGTATTACATTTGATAAGTGCAATAACACATGTTTTTTCTCATGTCAAACCCGATTGGCATAATGACTCCCTTTCTATATCAATTTTGTAGTGCCCTCCCCTGCAGTGGTTACGAATAACACTTAGGGGGAATACGAGTGCATCTACGTGTGGGGATCTTGCTCAATGGTGTGATAAATCTATACTGCCCAAATCCTCCTTCTGTGTTTCGTGCTCCACCTAGGTGGTCTTTTTAAAATTATTTGTATGTAATTAATGGTATGGGTTATAAAGAAGCAAGGCAACTTTTTAGGTCATATTACATTTGATAAGTGCAATAGCACATGTTTTTACTCATGTCAAACCCAATTGACATAATGAACCCCTCTTTCTATATCAATTTTGCAGTGCTCCCCCTGCAATGGTTACAGATAATACTTAGGGGGAATAAGAGTGCATCTATGTGTGGGGATCTTGCTGAATTGGTGTGATAAATCTATACTGCTCAACTCCTCTTTGTGTGTTTCGGGCTCCACCTAGGTGGTTTTTTTTAATTGTTTGAATGTAATTAATGGTATGGGTTGTAAAGATGTGAGGCAAATTTTTATTTTTAGGTCGTATTACATTTGATAAGTTCAATAGCACATGTTTTTGCTCATGTCAAACCCGATTGACATAATTAACCACTTTCTATATCAATTTTGCAGTGCCCTCCCCTGCAATGGTTACAAATAATACTTAGGGGGAATAAGAGTGCATCTACGTGTGGGGATCTTGCTCAATTAGTGTGATAAATCTATACTTCCCAACTCCTCCTTGTGTGTTTCATGCTCCACCTGGGTGGTTTTTTTTTAAATTGCTTGTATGTAATTAATGGTATGGGTTGTAAAGAGGCAAAGCAATTTTTTAGGTCATATTACAATTGATAAGTGTAATAGCACATGTTTTTGCTCATGTCAAACCTTTTTCAATTTTTAATGGACTAGGAAATGACTCATCGCATTAATTTGGTGCATAACCATTGCTTGACCTCATGTGTGTGACCACTACTTATTGTAACGTTGTCATTAATCTCCCTCTAGCATGTCATCCACACAACATTGATGCAATAGACATGCCATGASGTAGAGAGTGTAACACACCCACTACGGAATTTAAATTTTTTCGGTCTTTTCTTCTTTTCTCCGAGGAACAGAATTTCTCCGAGTCCCTACGGGACCTGATGCAGATCCTGTCATCCCTTATCTGCACTCATCTGATCGGCGGTTATGGCCACAGGCCTTACCGGAGGGTACTCATCGACTTTCGCGATACAGGTATTCCCTTGTTCATTTCGGGATTTCATCCATCGGAATTTCGCGGCTAGCGAATTACCCTTGAGAGTCCCGGGCACCGGAAAGCCGAAACACCAAAACCATGTGTGCGAATCCATTTCGGGACTTCGCCTATCGGGATTTCGCAAGTCGGGAGTTCAAGGGATGTGATGACAGAAGGTCTCACATCGGGGTCTTCTGGGAGCCGAACTCCAAATTACTAACTCTAAATATACTTCCCTGTTTCAGGATTTCCGCCATCGTGAATTCGGGATATGCGACGACAGGAGGTCTCGCACTTAGGTTTCCCGGGAGCCGAAACTCCGAAACCTTAACATACGTATAGTTGTATATATGTGTTGCTCAGTCCAATCCAGGAATTTGCAGACCGGGTTTTCGGGACTGGTGAGCATAAGCAAACTTACCGTCAGGTATCCCGAGTGCCGAAACACCGACACACCAAATACCGCCCGTGTTAAGCCATTTCGGGACTTCGTAAGTCGGGAATTCGAGAGATGCGAGTACAAGGGAATACGCCCTTGAGGATTCCAATTTCCGAATGCCGAAGTCTTGTAACCTATCCGCGTATTGTTCTTTCGGGAGTTCACCCATCGGGATTTCGGGACTGACGTGTACAAGAAGATTGACCCTTGGGTTTCCCGGTTGCCAAAACACCGAAACACCAAGGCTTACCCACGCTAGACCTTTTCGGGATTTCATACTTCGGGATTTCGTAATGTGCGATGACAAGAGGTCTCGCACCTGGGTTTCTCGAGAGCCGAAACTCCGAAAGCGCCAAGCTCTAACACGCTTCACTATTTCGGGAATTCATCCATCGGGATTTCACGAGTCGGGGGTTTCGAGACTGGCGAATACGTGGGGCCCGCACTTAGGTACCCCAGGTGTCGAAATACCAAAATATGATAACTTTTCCACACTCTATCTTTTGGGATATCGCAAGTCGGGATTTCGAGACTTGCGAGTGCAAGGGATTTTACCCCTAGGTGTCCCGGGTACCGAAATGCCGAACTATCCTATCTCATCCATTCCTTAAACTATTTCGAGGTTTCGGTTATCGGGATTTCGTGACTCGCGATGATCAGGGTTCTTCCCCTTTGTCTTTCTGGATACCGAAACGTCGAAATGATTACCGGCAGCCACGTGTCCTAGAAATGGACAGTCCAGATACCTCCACGAACCCTGGGGATCTATTGTTTTGATTTCTTCGCTACTTACGAAGATAAAAGGGGAGGGGTTGAGGCATTAACGCCCTCGTTTCTTCCTCCAATCTAACGGTTGCGGCTGACCTCAGGTCTTCCGACAGGATCTCGTCCGTCAATCGATACTTATCCACACGCTGCCATTTCGGGATTTAGCGAGTCGGGGTTTCGGGACTCGCGAGTGCAAGAAAACTCGCACCTAGATATTTCGGGTGCCGAAACTCCGAAAACTCTTAATTTACCCCCACGCTAATAATTCAGGATTTCGCAAGTCAGGGTTTCGGGACTTGCGAGTGCAAGGGAACTCGCCCTTGGGTATTTCGGGTACCAAAATGCCGAAATGTTGAGGTCCACGAGGACCATTCTCCCTCCTGCAAGATTTTAAGACTTAAACCATAACATCCTCCTTCGGGTCCTCGGGTAATTTGCACCAGGTTTTGAAGACCAGACTTGAAGGTCTTCTCGAAGGTAAGGGAGTGGTCTCAAAAGGGTGCCTTCGTGAGGAAATCTATCCAAGGCATCAGGTAGGACAAACACAGGAACAAATCTCCCGAGAGCAGACTTGAAAATCTGTATTAGTTCATCATATATATACATATATAAACATAAGCCATACTTGGTCTTTCGAATAAAAACATGCAGCTATCATTTCTGATCAAAACACCATGCAGACAGTCTTATACTGAAACCATTCATAATTGCACAGACTATGAACATACATGTCAGCATATAAATTTCAAGATAC
>SNQJ01S0073957.1:17921-28754 GCA_010110895.2 Picea sitchensis | reverse complement strand
CAATTATCGTATGGTGTATTGTTTCCTATCATTTTAGTGTTAGCTGTTTTTGTTTCATCTGTCTTTTCCTTCTGGTTTTCACCACAACAAAACCACCATGATTCTAGTCAGACACACACCTCCCCAAGAATTTAAACAAAAAAAATCTAATGACTAGCTCTGAGATGACCGCTCTGGTTGCCAAGTGACCCCTCAAACACTCTACCTTCGAAGAAGTTGATTGTATTTTATTTTTCTTTTGATTGCTGCAAACTTAAACTCCTCAACCATTTCTTGCACCTTGCTTCCAAGATCATAGTTGCTTATGCATAACATTTGTAAGTTCATTAAATTTTTGGTTGAATCGGTCTTTGTAAATAAAAACAATTTTCGCCTGTCACACCACAAGTTGGGATCCTTCACAATCCCACCTGCCAATGAAAAGGGCCTCAATAAAATCACCTTCGTTAGAAAATTCAATCATTCAATTATAAAATGAAATAAATCAGATCCAATATATATCATAGAAAGAAGGGGTGTTGTCAGACTGCAGTTCACTGTCCCGCATCAGCTTTATACTTCATGAGTAATGCTTATATACAGATTTCAAGTAAGAATTGTTATGGTACCTCTCACTCCCTGTTCATTTGGGAACTCTATGTACCAGTCGTCGATCGGATAAGAGGCTCAAGTCTAGAGATCGCTCATGGTATCTACTCCTGTATGCGATGCTATCCATCACCGATATTATCATCGATATATAGGGGAGGGGGCCTGCCTGTAGGGAGAGGGATTAAAGTAGGGAATTGAAGCTCGATAGATTGAGATATTCCCCATCATTATCGCTACATAATAGATGCCATTTGGATCCTTGCGAAAAAATAGAGACTTTCGGATTACCTCCACTCAAATCTGGCCAAACATATAGATGTTGTGATGTGACCAGGTCCGGATCTTAACAGTATCTCCATCCTAATCCGAAATCGTGTCTCGCCCAAGCGTTTAGAAAAAAACAAACCCATTACTACAGGATTTGTGGGCGCATCTTGTGTAAGGGGCATGTGAGTTTTAATGGAAATATTCAGTCGTTTATATCCTTGTCTTCGTTGGTAGGTGATCCTCTACCCCGAGATTCCAACATCCTCCACCTCAGCCACAGGTATCGCCTTCTTCCTTCTCTCCTATGCTTGTTGCGTCAACCTTAGTAAGATATTTTCCATCACTCAGAATCATGTAAAATCAGATGGCAACTTTAGACTTGTCCACACATTAATTTAAATCTAGCATTTATGCTTTTACATAGGGATTTAAATCTGGCAGTGATTCTGTACTTTAGAAACGTTTTTAAGTTATGATTATGCAGTGTTTTAATAAGTTTTAGATGGAACATTTGTTAATTCCTTAGGTCGTGGTTTGATAAATCCACTTGCACAGCGTTACTTTATTGTGCAGGGTGTATAAATCTTATTGGGAAGTGTGTTATACAATTTTATTACTTATTTATTAAGTTTGGTGCAGGGTTTTACTAACATTCATTTCGCAACAATTTAAATAATTACCTTGTTGAGTTTTATTTAAATTCCTTATGTTGTAATTAAAATAAATTATTGTGCGCTTTTTATTTCATTTATTCAACCCTTGTGCAGATATTATATTACACATTCATGGTATTTGTAATTAAATGGGTGACTTGATACTAAGGATGTATTGCAAAAAAATGTAAACTACAGTTAGATAGTATATGTTTTTAATCCCTTGTTAGAGTTTATCCGCTTTTATGTTTTACATGTTGTTGTAGATGTTAGTAAATTTTGTATATCGCTTGGGTTACGAAAGAACTCAATATTACTTTAATATATAAGAAAATTTAAATTAGAATATCTACCCTAGGATTTTGGATGTATTTCATTCTATCCTTGTTAATTAGTATGGGAAAATTCCTTGGAAGAAAAAGAAAAAGGGGGTCACTGCTAGCCTTGGGAGAGGGATTAGAAGAAGGCGAATCTACCCATGTTGATACGTTTGCAATATCTATTTTAGTAAAATGGTATAAGACCGTGGTTGAAGTCTTTCATCCACGGTAGAATGTAGGAGTTCAGGTGAATTCTTTATTGATTAATTTCCAATTGAGTCATAGTTTAATTTCAATGTAACGATCATTATTGCTATCCTTGAGTCCCTTAGAACTGTCGTGATGGTCGATTGCGTAGTTGTTAGTCTTGTGGCACAAACAAATTTAAGTTGAGGATTGATTGCTTTATGATTAGATTGAATGGATTACGGACCAATGCTAACGCTTCATTTTTTAACATTTGGTTACCCGCGCACGATGCAAAAAAGACGACGCCTGATTAGTTTACAATTAAAATGTACTTGCGTTTGTTAAATTAAGTTGTCTGGTGTAGTTTAATCTTGAGAGAAACAATTAGTACTGTGGATATTTGATGGAGGGATAATGATTCCTTGCGAATGAGAACATAATGTAAAAAATGATTGTTTAAAATAATTAAAACCTTGCGCATATGAAGGCTTAATGTAATGAACAATTGTTTTAGATAATCACTTTTGCGCCTTGGTTTAATGCGACATATGATGAGTTATGATATTGAATACCTGTGCACCCAGTTAATTATGATTTAGCATTAATGTAAGGTTGTTGATCATTTATTTCTTGCACCATGAAAGTTATGTTCCAAGAGTCGGTTGTTAAATTGTTGGTTGCATCTGGATGACCTTGATGTTGTTTTTGTGTGTCGTCGGCTTGGACTTGCTTGTGTCTGGTGGGATGTTGACACCTTCTTGTTCCTCAGAACAATCGCCAACCTTGAGACCTTAAATGGTCAAGATCGATGGGAACCTGAGCTTGAGCATTGCTTATGTTTCCTAGAGGTCCTAACCTTGCAGGGTAGGATGGGCGGGTAGTTGTTTTTATTCTTCGTCTTATTGAATGTCGCATGTTTCTTCCCACTGCATGATGTGCTAGTATGCTAGATCATTATGTTTATTGTTGCGTGATTCGCGCATTGTGTTCGTCGTCATGTTGTGATGTTTGAATGTATTGTCATTATTATTTTCCTACATAGAAGAAAACAAAAATTACTTGTTATGCTAGGCTTGTTGTCATAACGACGACGCTGTTACATATGGTATCAGAGCCGATTTGACCCGTGAATTGGGATCACTATGGATTCCATTGATTATAAAATATAGCCAATTAAATTAATTTGTATTCGTGTAAGTAATCATGGTTAAAGGACGTCGCGGAGGTAGACGACGGGTGATAGGGGAGGAGGCACGACGCCCCCAGCAGAATCCACGCCTGAGGGGTCTAACCCCCTGGGAGACAAATAGGTTATCGGGCAGGAACATATAGCTCTAGGTGATGTGGTTGGGTTGATGAGGTCCTTTCAGAGGATGTTTGAGGCACTGATCAGTCATTTGGATAGATATGAGGCTAGGGCGTCGTCACCTCCTAAGGGTCCACCGCATGCCTCGGTCGGTAATGGTAGAATTCACTGCGAAGTCGAGAAGGTCAAGTTTCCCGAGTTATTTGGTGCCCCGGACGACGCAGCTGCCTAAGCATGGTTGGAAAATATGGTGATGTGCTTTGCACTTCGAGACTATACCTCCAACATGAAGTTTCACATGACAGTCTTTCAATTGAAGGGGAGAGCTCTTCTATGGTGGAAAATGCTCCTACCACAATTGAACATGGTCATCGAAGACGTGTCATGGGAACTATTCGAGGAACAAATCTGGGATACGTATCTGTCTAAGGAATTCATTGAGCATCAACTCAACGAGTTCAATGCTTTGAAACAGGGAAGTCGTACGGTGTTCAAGTACGAGGCATGTTTTATGGAGCTGCATTGGTATGCTTCGCACCCGAATATCGAGAAACTTAAGGTCAACAAGTTTGTGTTCGGCTTTAATGTCAACATTCATGCAAAGGTGAGGATTCTGATGCCTCAAACCTTGCATGATTTTTTCCATAAGTACCTCAAAGTAGAGGAGGAGATTATCAGTGGGTATCAGAGCAGGACTCCAGCGAGACCAGTGGGACAGGCGTCATCTAGTGCACAACAACATCAGACACTAGTTAGACATTTACCAGGATATCGTGGCATCTAGAGAGGATTCACTTTCACTACACCTCAGCAACCAATGCCTCAACAGCGAAAACCTTACAGAGGACCATAGCAGCAACAACAACGTCAACCGCAACAACAACAGTTTAGGCCTGTTCAACAGAACAATCCAAAGCTCTAGGCCGGTGGGCTGTCAACTTCTACTTAAGGTACCAGGAGTACTAGACTGAAGAAAGGGTGTTGGACATGTGGATAGCGACATTACCAACGTCACTGCCCATTTGAGAGGACCATAACATCTAGATCAGTCAAACCCACTACTGTGGGTGATTTGGGCAAGGCCCATCGAATTCATGCAGTGGTCAATAACCACCAGGAAGAGAACCAGTCGACTGTTCTCGAGATGTCAAGTACCGTCGCTGACTAAACCCTTAGTATTTTTATAGATCCAAGTGCTACAAAGAGTTTTATTTCTGGCGTAATGCTAAAAGGAATTAAGGTAAAGGCAGTCGAACAGGACGAATTTAGATTTGTAGAAATGGCTTTGGGATCCAAACAGAAGGTTGGAGGGAATGTTACAGGTTGTATCCTTAACCTGGGAGAGTTTGTCACAAGGGACAACCTGTACGTCACAATATTAGGATCTTATGACGTCGTGATCGGTATGGACTGGTTGGAACGCATGAGGCGATACTCAACTGTAAGATGAAACAATTGAGCTTGGTCGATAATGAGGGATAGAGGCACATGATTGTAGGTCGAAATCAGGGAGTTTCTCTAAGGTTCATATCTTCCTTACAGCTACAGAAGAGCATGCGCAAGGGATGCAAGCTTTATGCGATCCTTGCGTTAAATGAAAAGGGCGTGGCAGAAGGACTAGAAAACATTCTGGTAGTACGAGAGTTTGCGGATGTCTTCCTAGAGGAGTTGTAAGGGTTGTTGCTTGAGAGGGAATTGGAATTTACAATCGAACTAAAACCGGGAACTAAACTGATATCTAGAATGCCTTATCAGATGTCGACCCTAGAATTACAGGAGTTGAAAATGCAATTGAAGGAATTGTTGGACCTAGGACTTACGTCCAAGTGTGTCACTATGGGGTGCACCTATTATTTTCATACAGAAGAAGGATGGGTCATGGAGGCTCTGCATTGACTACCGTGAATTGAACAAGGCAACGATCAAGAAACAATATCCGTTGCCAAAGATTGATGATATGTTTGATCAAGTGAAGGGTGCGACGATGTTTTCAAAGATTGACTTGAGATCAGGGTATCACCAGTTGTGAATCAAGGACGACGACATCCCTAAGACTGCCTTTAAGACAAGGTTTGGACATTACGAGTTTATTGTTTTACCGTTTGGACCGACAAACGCACCAGGGGTATTTATGAGTTTGATGAAAGAGGTGTTCCGCGAATACTTGGACAAGTTCGTCCAAGTATTCATTGACGATATTTTTATTTACTCTCGGATGATGGAGGAGCATGACAAGCACTTGTGCATGGTACTATAGTGTCTATGAGAGAACAAAATGTTTGGGAAGCTGTTGAAATGCTCATTTTATCAATCAAAGATTCACTACTTAGGGCATGTCATCTCTGGTGAAGGTATTGTTGTGGATCCAACAAAGGTCGAGGATATTATGGAATGGCCTGCACCAATGAATTTCCCAGAATTGCGTAGCTTTATGGGATTAGCGGGATACTATCGACGGTTCGTCGAGGGTTTTTCAAAGATATCAAATCCGATTATGGAATTGCAAAAGAAGAACAAGAAGTTTGTTTAGACCGAGAAATGTGTGGAAGCATTTTGGAGGCTCAAGGGGATATTGACGACAACGCCGATACTAAAGGTCCCTGACATAGATGAGGATTTATTGGTATGCACTGACACATCCAAGGAAGGATTAAGCGAAGGCTTGATGCAAGACGATCGAGTGATCGCTTACATATCGAGAAAGTTGAGAAGGCACGAGGAGAACTATGCGATGCATGATTTGGAGTTGTTAACCATTTTGTATTCCTTGAGAGTATGTAGACACTACCTTGAATAAAAATTCAAACTAAAAATGAACCATTGTGGTTTACAACATATATTTACGCAAAGCGACTTGAACGCGCAACAACAACGTTGGTTGGAATTGTTTAGCGAGTACAATTTCAAGATTACTTACATAAAAGGAATAGTGAACAGAGTGGTTGATGCATTGATTTGGATACCACACATATTTTCGGTGATGCCTCTTCAGACGAATCTATGTGAAAATATTCTAACTTATAGCGCAACGATGACTGGTACAAAGAGGTCCAAGATTTTATCGGACAAAACACAATGACGGTACCAAAATTTGAGGGATTTACTGTGGACAATGACAGATTATTGAGATTTAATAATTGGATTTACATGTCGCACAACGACGAGTTGAGGAG
Organism: Picea sitchensis; assembly: GCA_010110895.2. Classification (NCBI taxonomy): domain Eukaryota; kingdom Viridiplantae; phylum Streptophyta; class Pinopsida; order Pinales; family Pinaceae; genus Picea; species Picea sitchensis. The sequence continues at coordinate 22,255 of SNQJ01S0073957.1, read as the reverse complement.
TTTGATACTAAATGAGGCTCATAGAGCAGTGTACATGGCTCATCCTGGAGTCACGAAGATGAGGGTAGACCTTAAACCCTTATTATTCTAGAAAGAAATGAAGGCAGGCATAGTCAACCGTGTGGCAAGATGTCTAGAATTTTAGCAGGTGAAGGATAAACATAGACATCTGACAAGATTACTACAGCCACATGATTTTCTAGAATTGAAATGGGAGGTCATTTCGATGGATTTCATTGTTGGATATCCACTGACGGCAAGGAGACAAGACTCGATTTTTGTAGTAGTCAACACTCTGATGAAGAGTGCCCATTTTATTCTTGTGCATATGACGTGTCAGGCACCTAACATAGCTAGAGTTTTCATCAGCGAGATAGTGAGGTTGCATGGTTTGCCTAAGAGGATTATATCTGATCAAGGATCGATGTTTACTGGATGATTTTGGACTAGTTTCTAAGAGGCCTTGGGAACCCAACTTAAATTTAGTACCGCATATCACCCAGAGACAGATGGGCAAACCAAGCGAATGAACCAAATATTGGAGGATATGTTTCATATGTACGTGATGGACCAACATAAGCATTGGGAAGAATTCTTTCCACTAGTAGAATTTGCAAATAACAACAGTTATCAAGGCACCATTAAGATGGCGCCATTTGAGTTTCTTTAATGGTGACCATGTCAGACGCCTTTGAGTTGGGATCGGCTTGAGGATAGGGTCCTATTGGGACCAAAAGTGATCCAAGAAATGAAGAACAAATGAAAATCATAAGACAAAGGATAAAGGAAGCGCAAGATCGACAGAAGAGTTATGCCAAGAGGTCCAAGATTTTATCGGACAAAAACACAATGACGGTACCAAAATTTGAGGGATTTACTGTGGACAATGACAGATTATTGAGATTTAATAATTGGATTTACATGTCGCACAACGACGAGTTGAGGAGTTTGATACTAAATGAGGCTCATAGAGCAGTGTACATGGCTCATCCTGGAGTCACGAAGATGAGGGTAGACCTTAAACCCTTATTATTCTAGAAAGAAATGAAGGCAGGCATAGTCAACCGTGTGGCAAGATGTCTAGAATTTTAGCAGGTGAAGGATAAACATAGACATCTGACAAGATTACTACAGCCACATGATTTTCTAGAATTGAAATGGGAGGTCATTTCGATGGATTTCATTGTTGGATATCCACTGACGGCAAGGAGACAAGACTCGATTTTTGTAGTAGTCAACACTCTGATGAAGAGTGCCCATTTTATTCTTGTGCATATGACGTGTCAGGCACCTAACATAGCTAGAGTTTTCATCAGCGAGATAGTGAGGTTGCATGGTTTGCCTAAGAGGATTATATCTGATCAAGGATCGATGTTTACTGGATGATTTTGGACTAGTTTCTAAGAGGCCTTGGGAACCCAACTTAAATTTAGTACCGCATATCACCCAGAGACAGATGGGCAAACCAAGCGAATGAACCAAATATTGGAGGATATGTTTCATATGTACGTGATGGACCAACATAAGCATTGGGAAGAATTCTTTCCACTAGTAGAATTTGCAAATAACAACAGTTATCAAGGCACCATTAAGATGGCGCCATTTGAGTTTCTTTAATGGTGACCATGTCAGACGCCTTTGAGTTGGGATCGGCTTGAGGATAGGGTCCTATTGGGACCAAAAGTGATCCAAGAAATGAAGAACAAATGAAAATCATAAGACAAAGGATAAAGGAAGCGCAAGATCGACAGAAGAGTTATGCCAATGCGCATTGTGTTGACCGTAGTTATGAAGTTGGCGATTGAGTCTTCTTTCGAGTGAAACCACATAAGAGTTCGATCAAGTTTGGAAAGGGTGCTACACTCTCTCCTAGGTTCATGGCACCTTTTAAGGTTGTGGAAAGGAAGGGGCCCGTGGCCTATCGACTAGTCTTTCCTGATTCTTTGAGGCATATGCACGATGTTTTTCACGTATCTGTTTTAAGACATTATGTTAGTGATCCTACACATGTTATTAACATGAGTTCCTTGCAGGTATCATATGAGGGTTCATTCATGGAGAAGCCAATCTGCATCCTGGACCATCACATTCGACAGCTACGACGTCGAACAGTAGATCATCTCAAGGTCTAGTGGGACAACTATAGTCCACACTCAGCGACCTGGGAGGACGCATATGATATGTGTCAGTAGTTTCCATTTTTGTTTAATATCTAGACATATGATATTGTGATACACTTTATGTCAGCACTTACATACTGTGAAACTTCGGGACTAAGTTTAAAATAATAGGAGGTGTATGTAACATCCCACTCTTGTGTGCACTGAGCGAACTTATTCTTTGAGGACACTTGCGTGCAAGTGATACAGTTCATTATACGATTGGTTGTTTTGATTATGATTATGAGATGTTGTGGATCTGATGATATGTTATTTTTTCTATATTTACATTGACATGTGCTATTGATTGGGTTCTCTTGAGTGTGCAGGACTCTGGATGTTAGAGGATGTCGATGGCATCGATGGATCTCCTTGGACTCTGGATCGAGTCAGGGAGTGGACTATTATGGTTTGAATGTTTTGATATTACAGATGTGACATATGACTATATATTATGATGTTGATTGTTATAGATGGCATGTTTCATTGATGGATGCAGGCTGATGATAGCTTGCCAACTAGATTCACATTTGGAGTAAATGGGTCATGAACGGAAACTAGATACATTGAGGGAGAGGTGTGGTAGCATCCCTACTAGATTCTACTAGCACTCTTCCCGTGGCTCGAATTGTAGGTTAACGATTACCTAGTTCGAGAAATCCACGATGTTGTGAGGGAATAATGTGATAGTCACTCACGATGATCCTAAGGGGCATGCAATAAGGTAGGGCCTTTATTCCTTACAGGCCCTTAGTCTCCCACAAGATCACCTCACGGAGTATTGACTCCAGGGGTTTGACATCTACCAAATTCAATCAAGAGGCGAGTGGCACCCTTGGAGCATGTAGTGCATCTTCAAGAGAATGTCACGCAAATGAAACGGTAAGAGGCGAGTGCCACCCTTGGAGCACGTAGTGCGTCCTGAAGGGCACATCGCGATTTTAACTATGGTAAGTTAATAAACCTAGTTCCTAGAAAACTATGCCTCCTTAGGACCTGGTCGGCATTAAAATGAATGATGGTATGAGTGAAGTTTAATAACATTTTTTTCCCATAAGAACTGTCGCCAAGCCTAGTGAATTTAAAACCTAGGTCTAAGTAGAATATGTGAACAAAACAAAAAAAATTAATTGGACATGTAACAAGAAGCGGGTAAAGAAAATTCAATCATTAATAATTAAAGTAAATTTTTTAATGAAGGTTTAATTATTAAAAGGCGTAAATGGTTGTTTTTGTCAAAACTTGCTAATTTTGAACTTAGTTAAAATAAAATGGGAATCTTAAAAAAAAAGGGGAAACTTAAAGAAAAAGGGGAATGTCTAACTTAGTAGGGAATCTAGCCTTTGGAACTTTTTATTTGTGAACACAACTAGACATTAAGTAAAGCGTAAGTCATTTAAGAATTGTAAGGGAATAAAGGGACACCGAGGAGCATTTTTAGGAACTCTTTTAGGTGGGTGAGGAAAATAGGCTAATTTAATTAATTAATAAATTGTTTTTCTAGTGAAACTAAGGGATCGGGCGACATGTGTACGGGGGAGGTTTGTCCTAATTAAATTAATAAAAAGGAATCTAATGAGGGTTTGGGAAAGTAATCAATAAGAAAACTCTATAAAAAGGATGGCGGAGGAGGAGTATGGATCACGTTTGGTATGCATAAGGTTACACTGCAGGAATTTATCTTGATTGAATTATTCTTGTGGGAGTTGGGATACCCAGCTCGGATAACGAGTGGTAGCTTGACCTTGCGAGGTGAGATGGGAGCTATCATTCTCTGGTATTGTGTGCATGGCCCCTTTGTGGCTCGGGGGGCTTAGGGGGAAGAAGAGTACCCCTAGCATTGGCTGGGAGGTATCAATGAGGTCTTAGTGGTTGCGAAGCAGGAGCTGGATGGAGCACGAGAACAAGACAACAACTTGGGATTATCTGGCTTCAGATATGGTACACAGGTGTAATTTTTCATTAGTAGTTTAGTTAAAATTTTCTGCATATGAATAAATGATGTTGATGCACCTTGTAATAAATTATGGAACAGTATTGGTAAGTTGTAATTCTGTGAAATTCCTTCCCTCTTGGATTTATTTCTGTACTGATATTTCTAAACTCTACCCCCCCTCTAGTTGACCAGTGATCTCCTAGAAGGAACACTTAAAACCAATATTATACCCCCCCCCC
>SNQJ01S0073957.1:0-16358 GCA_010110895.2 Picea sitchensis | reverse complement strand
AACTTTCTGTTTTCTCTAGCACCCACTAGAAGGAAGCACCAACTCCCTGGTTTCTCTAGCACCAACTAGAAGGAAGCACCAACTCCATGAGTGTTTCCAACACCAACTTGATGGAAGCACCAACTTCCAATCATACAGGCACCAACCTGTATAACAGAGAACAAGATTTCTCCCTTGCACCACCCTGCCACCCCGTTTTCTCTGGATATAACTAGATGGAAGCTACAACTCCCTATGTTCAAGCACCCACTTGAACCTATGAGAACAATAGTCCTCCCTAGCACCTCCCTTCCACCCTGAAATATAAATCTTTGCTACTGAAACTTATTACAGTGATATAATGTTCAACAGTGGCTTACTAGACTCATCACTGTTCTGTTGCATTTCATTTCTATGTCTGCCTCACTGCCTTCCTACACACATGACTTGCGTTGTCTGTTCTTTTTCTCTTTATGCTCTGTGCACCATGTCCATTCACTGCACAATTCCTCTTCTGTTCAATTCAGCTGCTGCACTCTCCTCCTTCTTCACACATGAATCACCTTCAACAACGACAATCACAGCTACACCAACAACAACAACAACCGCATCTCTTCTCTGTACTATGTATTTATAGCTTTTGTGCACCTTGTGCATTCAATGCACGTAATACCTCTGCATACTTCACACCGTGCTAATATCCTCCACAACTCGAGTGCTCTGTTTGATCATCATCGTGACTCTTCAGCTTCTCTGGCCATTTTACCACTCATTAAACATCATTGTATGTTATGCTAAGATTCTTCAGCCTCTCTGGCAGTTGAGACTCTTCGTCTTCTCTGTGATAGTCGAGCTCACCTTCTCTGTTCCAGTTACAGGCTTCAATGCTCATCCAGCTGTCAATCGCCTCCACGAGCATCTTCATCCCTCCTGAAGATTCCCAGACACTCTTCATCTCCTCTTTCAATCACCCGGAAGTGTCTTCGATTCCTCTGGTAGAAACCATCAGTGGTTTCTGGAAGTTACACTATGACGTGCAACAATAGCCCTCCGATCTCCTTCAGTTTCATCTGCACCATTGGATTAGCTCTGAAGGATATCATCGCGATTTATGCGTTTAGCACTTTCGCAATTCGGAGATTCTGCGATGAGGCATCTTGACTCTTCATGTCACGAGTTACAAAAATCCGAAATGGAGCTTTTCTACGCTAGCTCCTTCCTTTATATGACCAAGGCTATGACCAAGCGCTTATTCATAACGTGCTTTTCACAATTTTGCATTTCGCCTTTTCATTAATTCCATTGTGAAGTTTCTCGACTTTCCAAGTCGCGATCCCCGAAACGCCGAAAAGGAGCTTGTCTGCACATACTCTTCTCTTCAACTCTTCGATGGTGTGACCACCGGCTGATACCACACGCTTATGCATAAAGCGCTTTCCTGATTTCTCATTTCATGAATCTGGAGATGAGGCATCTCGACTCTCCAAGTCGCGATCTCGGAAACCCCAAAATGGATCTTATCTAAACTAACTCCTTCCCTTCTCGTGACCACCGGTGGTGACCACAGGCTGTGGTAAAAAGTGCTTCATNCAGTGAAATTCCAATCGCTTGCCACTTGTCCTATGATTCGATGGTTCAGATTTGATCTTGATTCAACCACTCAGATCATATTTTGATTTCAGCGTTCTTGTGGTTATGTTTCTTGTCTCTCCAAGTCGAGATTCACAAAACTCCGAAATGGAGTCGGATCAACAGTCCAGATCACACCTTGATCTGACGGCTGGGATTAAATTGCGATTTCTCATATCAATGTTCCTAAGATGGAGGTTCTCGTCACTCCAAGTCATGATAGTCGAAGCTCTGAGATGGATATCAGATCAACAGTCCATGTTCTTGGTGATCTGACGGTCCTGATATATTTGCGATGTCGCATCTCGCGGTTCCTTAGATGTGGGTTCTTGTCACTCCAAGTCATGATAGGCGAAGCTCTGAGATGGAGCTTAGATCAACAGTACAGAACCCTTGGTGATCTGATGGTCTATATCTTATCGTGAGTTCAAATCTTGCGATTCTTGTTATGGAGGTTCTCGTCACTCCAAGTCGCGATAGGCGAAGCTCCGAGATGGAACTCAGATCAACGGTCCAGAATTCTTGGTGATCTGACGGTCAAGATATTTTCATGATATCTCATATCATGATTTTGAACCTCTTTCCTTTGGCTTTCATGACTTGTGAAACTCTGACATGGAGTCTTTGTGGTGCTCTGATCTTTCACCATGCGTCGTCTTGATCAACGGTCCACGACTGTCCCCGATGGACAGTCAAGATTCCTTCACATCTTTGGAGAGTTGCATGACTCTTGGACTTATCCGCCTTGCATATTAACCATATCTAACGACTATTGAGCCTTCGTAGATACCCCAGATCCTATGTCCCAAATCTTCTCGTGATTTCACCACTTCGTGATTTCGCCGCTTCGCAATTTTGTCCACCTTCGCAAAATACTATCTATCCTACAACAACAATAAAACTATATTTTGATCTATGGAAGCAAGAAACTATATTTTAACCTATGAAAACTCAAATATAGTGTTGATGGTTGTGTGAATGTCTCCAGTGTCTTATAATATCACAATGACACTTGACAATGAAAGATAATTAAAGAGGTATAAATTCAATATTAACCTCAATAGCAAAGTGAAAGGTGTGAATTAAACAATCTAGTGAGAACTTAGCCATTATGGAAACAACGCCAATTACCTTGCATATTCATGCAATTATTACTCATGCATTAATCATCAACAGTATAACGTGATTATAATTGTACTCTATGTTATGTAAGAAAAACTCATAACTACATTCAATCAATAACTGAAATCTGGAATTACAACCTAAATCTAGGAAAGAAATTACATAAAGTAAAACTAAGCTAAACCTATTTCAACAACTCAAATTGCAAAAAGGAAAATGCTTATAAACAGAAATTAAACATGATTCTAGCATATAGCAAGTAAACTAATGAATAAATTAGTTAACAACTAGTTAAGAAAAATCTAAATGATAATTGAATAGGCAATCTACAAATAAAAATTGAATCTAAACCTATCCATCGACCGAAACCTCGTTAAAGAAAACATAAACTAAAATTATGTTCTACTCCGTTTCAAACTCTGTTTTAAACTTGATTTTAAAAGAATAAATAAAATACAATCTAATATTTAATTGCACATGGGGTTAGTGTATAAGTTTGCAAACTTGTTCCTACTAACTACAAAATTAATGCATATTGACAAAGGCCTTCATACTAACCTGCAAAAGAGAACTTACACAGTTAAACTATAACAACAAATTATATGACAAAGGAAAAATAGCAATTCATGTACAGGAAATGAGATAAAAGACATCTAAGCTATGAAATTCATAAATAACTCATAGAACAGTTACCAGACTATTGGTGGCCCCCCCAACAAGTTGTGGTCACTTCTCAAATGCACATAACGAACTCAACAAAGCGATTTCACCATTAAAACTTAAAAACATAGTTTTATATAATTTTGGCAACTGAAAATGGAAAAAATAGAGGAAAATAGTATTTGTCTCTAACACACTACTTCTTCGACTACTTAACTATTGTATGACCATCATGGTGGTATTTATAAGATTTACAGACCAAGAGGTCGACCACTGAAGGGTCGAACCTCTTCTAATAACAGTAAATTACATTAATGATGCCCTAATTGCCAAAATGGAGTGAGCCAATAATCGCCCATCTTTACAACCCAAACCAAGTTGTCAAGAGTTCAGTAGCCGGAGGGGGCAAGCACGAGCAAAACCCATGTTCTTGATTCTCCCATCATTGGACGCCAATACCATAATCACATAATCGCCCATCGTTTTTGTGCAGGACGGAGTGTCGAATGGAGTACCGGACTGAGTGCCAAATGGAGTACCAAACTGAGTGCTGGAAGCAAAAACAAGCTGTGATTTTCCCTGTGACACCAAAAAATGTGAATTAGATTCTTCGAAACATAAAAACATACTGAATTACACTCAAGATCATCATAAAATACGAATTATGCATACCTAGTGTGGATCATAGCGTTTTGGCACAAAATCTCTTCAAAAACTTCTCAAAACATGAAAAACACATATTTACATTTGACAAAAGTATCTAATTACTGTCATAAAATCGATCATATCACAGGCCCAACATTACCCCCAAACTTAAGATTTTGCAGGTCCCACTACAAACAAAAATAAATTACCCCTCATGACTAAGCTTGTTGAGGAGGATCATCTTTAGAAGCTTCTCCTTCTTGTTGTGAAGACTTTGCCTTATGCTTCTTGTGTTGCTTCAATTGTGCCCTGAGGTTGCAGGGGTTTCAACAAGCTTATTTGGATTTTTGTTCTAGTAAATAAATGGCTTGTGCATGAGGGTTTGGAGTCCTTGGAGAGTGGGGTTTGGATGAAGAAATATTCCTTAGATATGATTTCTTTTTGCTAGTCTTGATTGTCAAGTGAGGGTTTACAAATTTATAAATGAATGCATCCCAAGTTTGCCCATGTTTTTCCAATTCGACTAAAACAAGGAGTTTGATAAGGCCATGGTGAAAGAGGCTCTTGTGGGGGTTGGTTACATTCTTCCTCACTTGAGAGGACATCTTATCCAAGCTCTTTAAAAAGTAGAAGGGAAAATTCAATTGTTTATTGAACTGAAAGTGGGCTAACAATCGAAAATGGAAAGCTTAAAAAACAAAGTATCTACCTTCACTATGTCAACAAGACATTGAGGGCACCATTGCAGAAAGATGTGAAAAATACAGAGAGTATTGTCTTGGAAGATTCAATGAACACCTGGAGATGCTCCTGAAAAAGGCCAACATGGACATCAAGTTTCAGAGACACATGGCCATGAACTACTACATCAAAAAATGGATCAGGAAAAGTCACAACAAGTGTTCTACAAGACCACGTTGTGCTTTTGACTTTGTTTTTGGTCATCATTTTAAAATGTTTTTGACTAGATCAAGATGAATTTTTGAAAATCAAAGGAGTTTATTTCTAATTACATACCAAATCACAATAACCTCTTTCATTTTTTACACAGGTATCATATATTGGGAGATATTCAACTTTCTTGGAGACCTATTTCAGAAAATAAAATTTTCCAATTTAATTTCTTGTTTTAGTCATTATTTTCAAAACATGTTTTTGACCAAATAAAGATGAATTTTGGAAAACCAAAGGAGGTTTTTTCTAATTACATACCAAATAATAATAACCTCCTTAATTATTTACACAGGTAGCATATAGTGGGAGATATTCAACTTTCTTGGAGGCTCATCTCAGAAAATTAAATGCTCCAATTTAATTTCATGTTTTAGTCATTCTTTTGTGGCACATATTCCAAGGAGATGGGAATGAATTTCACAAAATTGAGAGAGGTTTATCTTAATAAAAAACCTTGTCTACAAAACCCTCTATGAATTTGGTAAAATGTGTTATGGTTAAAAAGTTATAGCCCCATCTTTGACCCCTATGTTTCTGTTGCGCTTCTATCACAGTTGTTGTGCTTTTGGACAGTTTGTTTTCAAATCAATTGTGAAGGGGTTATATGAACATTTTTTCTTGGATTAGTGACTCCAGAGTGTAGAGGACATATTAATATTTCCATTCATAACTTTTTCATTAAATAACTCATCGAGGAAGGCCTCCAAAACTTGTTTCTCTTCTGCTACAATTTGATGCCACCTCCATGCTTTCCTATGATTGTTTCAAAGTTATTTGAATTGTTTTGGATGAAACTATCATGTTATGTTACACCTTCTTCTTATGAATGGATTCATGATTTCATTCCCATGTTGAACTCTCCGCATATACCCTATACACAATGACAAATTCTAAATTCTACTGAGTATACCTACCTTGCCACATTCTATATTTGCAACTCATCTTTTGGAAACCCTGGCCTAGCTCCCTATACCTAGATTCTCATCCAGAAAACTCCAAATCAAAACCATACTGAGCTAAGTACCTAGCCTAATACACAGCCACTTAACCTTGTTACTCTGTTCATAGGTGTGTAACACATATCTGTAGTGAGTTTAACAATGTGTTATTGATCTATAATTGTCACAAATAACTAGTTAAGTATACAAAGTCTTCTATAACATAAACATAAAAATGCACAGTAAGCTTATAACACACACAATGATGTCAGCAGTATATAATCTAGAATACCAATACAAACAACTGCTGATATAATATCCCAAGACATTGTACAAAGATAGTATGATCGAATTTTGATAGAAATCCTACTTCCTCTTCTCATGGGTTTTGCTATACAAATGGGCGGTGCTTAGCTTTTTTTTTAAGCTCAGGAAACTCCCCCCAAACCAAAGATATGGCACATCCTCATGCCATGAATTAGAAATAGGTCTTTACTGTTTTGAGAGGGGGGTTAGATTAGCTCCTCTTTTATCAACTCTTTGGAGTATCCCTTAGCTCCGAATATGTTCTGAAATTTGGGTTTGAAAACCCTATTATAGCTTGCTCTTGGCAAATGGTGGTGTTTAAACCAATGGTCTCCAACTCTTGGGAGCTTTGTGGCTCAGGAAATTGATTCCTCAGAGACCACGAATACAGTGAATAGAAGTAGAGGCAAGATAAGAGTGTTCCATTATTATTTGCTTTTCCATCGTGCTCATACAATCCATTCCTCTATCTCACATTTTATAGGGCATGTAATCATAACTCTGTAATGAATAGTCTGTAACGAAAATAAACCAGTTAATTGGTCTGTTAAGGAGATATAAAACAATTTATAACACACATGGAATTAGCATTTCAAAAATAAAATGACTGCTAATGTAATAGCCTATATCATGAAAACAATAAACATAAATATTTACAAAGATTTACTTCTTCTAGGCAATGTTATCATTTGTCAAATCATGAACCCCTACCCCACACCTAAGTATTGTGACACCTCACAATAAAAAATATAGGAAGCCAGTCAGTTCTCCCAATAGCTAATATTTACAGCTTGTTAAGTGTAGAGATAAATTTCACAGTTTGGTCTGACGAGATGGTTAAAGGATGGCCCCACCTATAGGATAAGGGATCCTATATATAGATAAGAAGAGGTAGGCAAGAGAGTTTCAAGATAGTCTCAGAGTTAGTTCTCAATGGCAAGTTTATGGAGTTCATTAACCTTAGCTTAACCATACATACTTCATGCCAACTTTGTCTACAAGTAATGTTGTACATCGGGACAAGTTAAAATTTATTATTTATTTTTTGTCAGATTATCATCCTCGCTAGGTAGAATGCCCTGCTGCCAGCAAGCCTATTTAGTACTCCGACGAGTTTACCTAGTCATACCACATGCTGGTACCTGCTGCCAACAGACCTGTTCAGTATCCCGGTGGGTTAGGCTCTTACACCCTCAGAGACTGGCCCTCCATCTTTTAAGATTTTAGTATAAGATTTCTTTATGCAAGAGGATGGGGGGATAGCTCTGAAAACAAATTTTTCTTTCTTTTTTCAATTGGGATGGTATTTATGTTAGAGGGTGACTTTTCATTATATTCCTTAGTGATTTTCCTGATGTAAGGGGTACTTAAGTGGACATGGTCTATCTAAATATATGATATAACCAAGCTTTTTAGTGTGTAGTGGGTGGTACCATTGGGAAAGAACAGAAAGGTGTCTTTAGGCTCAACTCACTTTATTCTTTTGTAATTTATTGTGATGTGTCCATGACTAACCGCTAATCAGACCTCCTTGTTACTCTTTAATAAAGATACTTTACTTACTTACTCAGGTTTCATGGGAAAATTGTACGAGAGACCTCTAAGATTGATGGTTACGGTATCACTTCCTTATATAGTGGTGAAGATTTTCAAGAGCAACTACTTTTTAAAATTCCTTAAGAACAAGAAGGTGAAAATCTTTGCAAAAACATGGCTAACTACAGCAAGTCATTATTCATTTAATGCTTAAAAGACAACAAGGTTCAAGTGTAATAATGTTTTGAAGAAAAATCCTTCTTTTATATTTCCTTGAAACTGTCTACTCCCGGTGAAATAATACCTACAGAAATCTCTAGAATTGTTTGTTAAACACCACACTCTAAAATATCAAAAACTAATAAGATCAATGAGATCAAGTCACTGGAACATGTATCTCATTGTTCTTTTATTAAAAAGAAAACATAAAATGAGGTTGCATTAGAGTTTAAGCTAAACTAACAACATGCAGTTTTTATTTACTATCCTAGCCTCCCTAAGAAGAAAGGAAATACTTTATTCAAGTGTAAGAACTTTTCTAATGTAACCATGTGTGAAGCAAGATAAGAAACATATCCATATCCACATATGAAAAATTTACCACAGTTATTACTTGGATATGAAGAACCAACCAACCAACCTACTTGTTTTGGCATCAAAAGGTGTTGAAGAAGAGAATAATATTGTGGCTCGATTACCTCTTGAAACCAAATTTCAATGTATTCTTGATGTTTATCAACAGTAATTTCTATGCTCTCCTTCATCATGTTATGTAGATCCTCTTCTTCTAGATGATTGATTTCTGAAGTACGTAAAGGATCTGATGAGATGGATGTCGAGAACTCCTCAAACTCAGGTCTTAATGATTGCTCTCCACTAGGTTTAGTCCATAATTTTTCAGCTTCCTTCATATTTTGGAAAGGAAAATCATTTTGTATCTCATATGACCTTGATTCTTCTAATATTTCTGGAAAGGTATTCAAGATCTTGGCTATTGTCAAGATGTGTTCTTCATGAGAAGAAGAGATCCCAACTATTGCTAGGATTTGAGAAAGTTCACTCAGGCTAATAGTTGCTTCTGAGTTCATCTTGCCATTTGATAAAACTTGGTTCACACAAAGATGATGTCCACAAAGTTAGGATCTCCTGATGGTGGTAAGAAAACAAAGGTTGTATTGTTTGGTTCTGCTGAAGGCTCGAGTGGTCTTGCCTCTTTTCAAACTATTATTGATGCTTCAATTTTTTGTTTTCTAGTGCTCTCTGTCTTAGTCTCTTCAGAGACAATTTTAGCTCTTTGGGTTGAGCTAACTCCTGTTTTTCAGTATCGGTCTGCGGAGCTTATGAGTGTAACATTCCTTCCCTCAAAAAGGTCAGAAGGAACCTTGGTTGAAAGGTCTGATTTAGATTTAATGTATCTACCTTTTGGGTCTCTAGGTCTATTCATGAAAGTAAACAAAAAGAAAAAAAGAAAAAAATACCATTGGGTTTGGGGGATCCTGCAATAGCAGATGTGCAGGTTCTTACCTCTCATCTTAAAGTTCCCCCACCACCAATCTAATGCTAAGGTCTAGAAATGATCTATTTCCTAACTATCTCCTACCTTGAGACAACCCCTTGGCAACGACGCCAAAAATGATGGGTGTTCTATATGCACTAAAAACACACTAAAAACCCTCAATTAAGTTGTCAAACCGGGGTAAGTAAACTTAGAGTTGTAGCAAAATATATGCCAAGGTAGAAGGGATGGTAGTATTATAGTGTAACTAAGGAAGTGGCTATCTAAGAGCTAATCTATTCAAGCAAAGCTATCTGATGAGAAAACCCTACTAAGCAACTTTAAACTATGTAACCTAAGTACTTTTGAACCAAGGATCGATGGATAGTTCTAGGAAAACAAATGAAAACCCTACTTGAAACAAACTAGTTCAATCATAACAATAATAAAAAACAACTATTTAATCATAACAATAAACAAATAGCAACAACAAACTACTTTAACTAGCCTACTTAAATTCAATAAGCAACTATCCTATGAAAGCAAGTAAATAAACAAACAACTATACGATCAAAGCAATAATAGACAAGTAAGAAATTAACCTATTAAAGCAAGTAAACAACTAACTACCCTAGGATAACTTCTATAGCAAGTAAACTAATTAAGACTACTCAATAAGAAACTAACTAAGCTAAGAGACAAGTGAACTCTATTCTTAATACAACTATTTCTAATTTACAAAAGGAAATCTACTTAATTGAAAGAAAGAAGAACTAACAACTAACCTTTAATCTATGATAAGCAAACTGCTCTTTAATCTACCAAAGCAAAATACTATCTATCCTACAACAACAATAAAACTATCTTCTGATCTATGAAAGCAATAAACTATCTTTTAACCTATGAAAACTCAAATATAGTGTTGATGGTTGTGTGAATGTCTCCGGTGTATTATAATATCATGATGGCACTTGACAATGAAAGATAATTTAAGAGGTATAAACTCGATATTAACCTCAATAGCAAAGTGAAAGGTGTGAATTAAACAATCCAGTGAGAACTTAGCCATTACAGAAACAACGTCAATTACCCTGCATGTTCATGCGATTATTACTCATGCATTAATCATCAACAGTATAACGAGATTATAATTGTACTCTATGCTATGTAAGAAAAACTCATAACTACATTCAATCGTTAACTAAAAACTGGAATTGCAACCTAAATCTAGGAAAGAAATTGCATAAAGTAAAATTAAGCTAAACCTATTTCAACAACTCAAATTGCAAAAAGGAAAATGCTTATAAACAGAAATTAAACATGATTCTAGCATATCGCAAGTAAACTAATGAATAAATTAGTTAACAACTAGTTACGCAAAATCTAAATGATAATTGAATAGGCAATCTACAAATAAAAATTGAAGCTAACCCTATCCATCCACCGAAACCTCGTTAAAGAAAACATAAACTAAAATTTTGTTCTACTCTTTTTTAAACTTGATTTTAAAAGCATAAATAAAATACAATCTAATATTTAATTGCACATGGGGTTAGTGTATAAGTTTGCAAACTTGTTCCTACTAACTACAAAATTAATGCATATTGACAAAGGCCTTCATACTAACTTGCAAAAGAGAACTTACACAGTTAAACTATAACAACAAATTATATGACAAAGGAAAAATAGCAATTCATGTACACGAAATGAGATAAAAGACATCTAAGATATGAAATTCATAAATAACTCAAAACAATTACCAGACTGTTGGTGGGCCCCACAGCAAGTCGTGGTCACTTCTCAAATGCACACCACGAACTCAGCAAAGTGATTTCACCATTAAAACTCAAAAACATAGTTTTATATAATTCTTGCAACTGAAAATGGCAAAAACAGAGGAAAATTGTATTTGTCTCTAACACACTACTTCTTCAACTGCTTAACTATTGTATGACCACCACGGTGGTATTTATAATCTTTATAGACCAAGAGGTCGACCACTTGAGGGTCGAACCTCTTCTAAAAATAGTAAATTACATTAATAATGCCTTAACTACCGAAATGGAGCGAGCCAATAATTGCCCAGCTTAACAACCCAAATCGAGTTGTCAAGAGTTCAGTAGTTGGAGGATGCAAGCACGAGCAAAACCCATGTTCTTGATTCTCCCATCACTAGCCACCAATACCATAACCGCCAAATCGCCCATCGTTTTTGTGCAGAACGAAGTTCCAGATGGAGTACCAAACTGAGTGTCGGAAGCAAAAGCAAGCTGGGATTTTTCCTTGTGACACCAAAAAATGTGAATTAGATTCTTGGAAACATAAAAACATATTGAATTACACTCAAGATCATCATAAAACATGAATTATGCATACCTAGTGTGGATCATAGCATTTTGGCACAAAATCTCTTCAAAAACTTCTCAAAACATGAAAAACCCATATTTACATTCGGAAAAAGTATCTAATTACTGTCATAAAATTGATCATATCACGAGCCCAATAGCATGCTTCAAAGGTTCAATCGAGAGCAACATGGAGTCGACATTAGGCCAAAGATGCAGATATGCAAATGTGATTAGCAAGACATGATGAAACCCCCTTCAATGTATTTTTCACGAGCCCAGAGAACATGGATGATTTTAAGGAGGGAAATTTATTTTAAAATGTAGACACTTTGACGAATATTACTAATCCTTCATATGTCAACTATAAATGTTTGGCGATATTTTTTTTAAAATATTCAAATTTCTAAGTATTTTATATAGTTTTTATAAAACTGTGAAAACTTTTAGAGTAAAATGATTTTATCCTATAGAATTTGGGCGAAACATTTTTAAAATAACGAATCTTGTTTTTGGAAAAACCATGGAAAATTAGCCCATGAGTGAAATTTAGCCCCTAAAATCATCCCTGCCAGAGAAGGTAAGCTCAGTAGTTTTTTTATGTTTACAGAGTCTAAAAAAATGTAAAAGAAGACTCCATTGGGGTACCTTTTTCGAAAATAGTCTAGTCGGTTCGAAAAATTGGTAAACTATCACCAAAAAGACATCTATTCAAAACCATTTTAACGAGTGTGACACAAGCAAGATCACTCAGTGATCTTTTCAATTTTAAGGAGTCTGAAAAGAGCTTAACTATGGACTCACAACCTTTTTCTGGATTTAGTCCCCTTAGCTTGAGAACGAATAAAATTTACTTAGGAGAACTCTCCCGGCGAGACGAATCTCCTGAGCTGTACCTTTTTCCTCCGTAATATACAAGCTAGAAAAAGGGGTAAACTCATGCTAGTAGATGTTTTTCTGGACCAATTTAACGAGTGTGAAAGAACAAGGTCACTCGACGATATTTTCAATTTTAAGGAGTCTGAAAAGAGCTTAACTATGGACTCTGTGGGGGATGTTCTTCTGGAGAAATTTAATGAGTGTGAAGGAACAAGGTCACTCAATGATCTTTTCAATTTTAGGGAGTCTGAAAAGAGCTTAACTATGGACTCAGTGGAGGTTCCTTTTTTGTAAATTTAGTCCCTCCGGCCCGAAAAAGGGTTAAAGTTATACCTGAGAATACTCTTCTAGAGAACCGAAGCTCCTAGAGTATACCTTTGTTCGTAAAATTGACCATCCAGACCGACAACAAGATCACTCGACAATCTTTTCATGTTTAGAGAGTATGAAAATGGCTTAAAGAAGACTCCAATAGGTTACTTTTCTCAGTTAATCCAAACAAGATTGAAAAGTTTAAATGTAGTCTCGTGGGATGTTGCTTTTGGATCTCATAGTGAGCTTGAAAGACAACAAAGCATGCTCATTTTTTGGAGTCCCGAGGGTGAGGCCAAGAGTGATGATGTATCAAGTGAATGTGGCTCAAACTCATAATCATGACAGGACTAACAAGGACTCCTGAGCCTAAATTCATTAAAGATGGCATGGACGCCAAAAATGCAACTAGGATCTATCTAGGGAATCCATGTAAAGGTAGGCTCTACCACCTAATCATGACACTTCTAAAACCACAAAGATGGTTCCGTGTCTCTCACTTAGGTGGGATCGATCCTATAGAAAAGTGGAAAAGACAATGAGATGTAGAAAGTGGAGGTGGAATCCTAACTTATATGCAAAAAGTTGGAAAAACGACTTTTACCAAAGGACCTTCAAAAAGTGACCCATCTCCCAAAAAGGTTACCAAACCAAAAGTGAAGTGCATTGTAACATCCAATAAGAAACTCAAGAACCACATTAAATGATTTTCAAGCTAGAAAAAAGGATAAAAGGGTTCAAAAAAGTGGAAAAGGGCCAAAAAAGTCTATAAATAGAAGCTGACAGCTCATTTTCACCATTGCAATTTGAAAATTAACCAAGAGGTAAAAAATACCCCTTTGCTAAAAGAGTTGATTATGGGAGCTTTAGAGGATGAAACTAACTTCCGCTCAGGCCAAGTAAGTATAAACTTGTCCCTCTTGCACTTTTTTTTTTAACTAAAACGGGTATGGATTTTTATTAACAGGGAACTCCAACTGGCCGCAGCCTTACAACCTTCAGCACAGGATTTCTACATTTTCCTATTACAAGATGTTGTCTTTTTCAAGGGATACAAAGTTTTACTGGATCTCCATCATTTATGCTGAGATCTCCTTGGGCCAAGAGACAACCTTTGTTGGCAAATTTGTCTGCTTCTTTGTTTGATTCTCTAAGAATATGATAGCATTTAAAGGAGGTGAATTCTTGTAGGATATATCTCAGCCTTTTTATATTCTTGTTTAAGCCAGCGTCATTAAACTGACCTTTCGAATGTATCATTTTGATCAGGATTTCGGAGTCGCCAAATGCTTGCATCTCTTGGTGTCCTCTTCTTTGGCTATATGGCAAACTTTTATCAAACTCAGGATTTCTGCTTGATTGTTGGTTTGCTATCCTAGTCCCCAACTGAAGGTTTCTTTTTTGCTCCCATCAGAAGAGTATATAAGTCCTCCAGCTCTTTCTATCCCAGGGTTTCCCTTGGAGGCACCATCAAAGAAAGTTGTAGTTATTCCTTGCTTCCTCCACCAACTCTAGAATGTTTCATCCTTATCTCTTAGCCTCCACTCAGGATTGAGAAGGGGTTTTTCAATGTTGTGGATCCGTTGGGTAAACACAAAGGTACCGAGCCAACTCTTTTCCTCCTACTGCAATGATGAATCAACTTTGAGGCTTTGAGAGTTCAAAGTTTCTAGGAGAAGGCCTTTTGCTTTTGCTGCTACCATATTGGGGGTCCAGGCTACATTGTTGAATGTCTGCTTGTTTCTAGCAAGCCATAGCTTCCAGCACACAAATTTGGGGATGGTGATCCAGACTCTGGCCCATAAGGAGTTGAATGAGAGAAAAGGGTATCGGTCCTTCCATGTAGAGTGATGCAGGAGCATCTTCTACATCAAGCGAGCCAGCGCGGAGGCAATCAGACAGCTGGACAAGCACCAGCACAAGTTTTGAAAACACCTTGAAGTTGTTGTGCAATCTTAAATGAGCCAATAAGATGCGGCGCACTTGTATATTGTAATGGACCTTGAGTGGATTTCTCTCGTCCTTAGTAGGTAGACGGCATTTAAAGTAGTTAATGCAGGTAGATAGAAATTTAATTCTAGATTAGATTGTTCGAGAGCGCAAGAGGGAAACGGGATATAGACACCCTCATTGTGTAGTTGTATTATTATTGAAGCAGGAAGAGCATAGGAAAAAAGCAGAGAGTTGTGGAAGAACACCCATGTACAGAGATTGAATTAATAGAAGAAGTTGATTCAAATCCATGGTTTTGTGTTTGCTCTCTGTGTATGTATGTTGAATTCTATGCTCATGAGTATTTACTTCCTATTATGCATTTGCTTTATATGTTATGCATGAATGATTTCTTGTTGAGTGTTTGAAAACTAAGAAAAAGAAGTAGGAGAAATGAGTTTCAATTGTTTCTCTATCTGAGCAAGGATTCCTGCAAGGAGTGTAGTTGAAGTCGTTCGCAAGGAGTGCATTGACAGAAGGCTCAAATAGTTTAACTCTTGTTCTCGTTCACCTAGAAGTGAAATTGGGTTATAGGAGCTGTGTAAGGAGTGCGCAAGCTAAGGGAAGCCTCAGTTGTGAATCTGAGCGGAGCATTGAAGGACTGTTGTTGCAGGAGTGTGCAGAGTCGAAGGTATTCAGCACTTGGAAGTGTCTGAGAGTTGCCGCAAGGAGTGCACACAAAAATCTTCTCTAAGACTCAGATTCGTGAGAAATCTCAGGAGGGATAAGACCTTCAAATCTGTTGAAGCTTCGCATAGGAAGTTCGTGTCGTGAAGTGTTTAAACAGGCGTTGCAAGTTTGCGTGCAGAAGGACAAATTATTGAGGAGGAACACTTGGTCCTCCGTAGAAATCATCAAAGGGAAGAGATCGACAGTCAGGAATCAGTGGGGGGGATTAGCGAAACCCCGCCAGCCATCAGATCTGCCAGAGAAGCAAGGAGGATATGGTTACGTCCGGATTTTAAGCTCTAGGGATCATGAGCCGTTGGATCATCAAATGATTACCCGTCAACCGTCCGTTTGATAGGAGTTGCGCAGGGTTTAAATCTTCGTGAGCAGGGTGGAAACCCCGAGAAGCATCGGTATATTAAGGCATCGGGAATTCAAAGGTCAAGAATTTGAGACCTTTTTGAGTCTCGCAATAGTGAAGGGATCTTAGCTGTGGATCTCAGGTAAGACACGTGTCGGTTGACCGCTCGATCGGAGATTTGGTCATCGGGGTTCATAGGAGTGAGCGGTTTTGATTTTTCATTTGGAAAAATTCGAGGTTCGATATGAACCGCCCATCATTCGAGATGGGTGTCGAAAGATCTGAAGAAGTCGGGGTTCAACAATTCGGGAATCCTAGAGACAAGGGAAATGTTGCATCAGGGATCGTGATATCGCGAAACGCGATATCCCGACAACTAAAGGAGCGTGGGGCCATAGGAATCGGTGAGAGGACAGGTGGCATACTGTTTCAGAATTTGGGGAAAGGAAAGTCCCGAAACCATAGACATCAGTGTTGGTCACAATAATTGCTTAATTAATTTTAAACAACCAAGTGAAACATAAATTATCAACCCA